>MU183571.1:8253-63851 GCA_016904865.1 Pissodes strobi
AAGAATGTTATATTAAATGCAATAGGAATACAAGTGTAGCACCGCCAGTTATTTGGAACTCAATCCTGACAGTTAACACTCAAGACTTAAGCCTTAAGACAAGTCTGTTATGGACCTATGAAATTATAGAAGCCTTGGGAAGCCATGTGACCAAAGGACAAAATAATATTGAAACAATATTGAGTTGGCTTTAGCAACAGTTGCTACGGAGGGCGGTTGCCGTACAAGTCAATATTTGCTATTAATTTACAAACTATCGTTCTAAATATAAGTATCGGTTTCTGTTCATAACTGCTTACTTTACAACTTACTACTATTAACATACCCAAACTAACTCATCTAACCACGCGAAACCGGCTAGACCTCACCACCTCGTCCCGCTCGAGGACCCAGCCACCGCCGATGCATACGCATACACAGTTGTTCACGGTATTTGACGGTACAAAGTACAAAGTTTACAGAATATGCAGGTATCTGCCGCACGCTTGTGATCTCAATGCATTAAAGTTTCGACAGTGAGCGAGGCAACTTATATTTATTCTGTAAACTTTGCCCAAAGATTACACCGAGGGGTGTAATATCCGGGGACCCAGCTGGCCAATTTACAGGACCCCGGTTTGATATAACATTATTTAATTGTAAATGAATGGTCCTATAAGTTGATTATCTAAAAACAAATTATACTATTTGACTTTGTAAATATTTTGCGGACTGTGTAGACTTACCGTACACACCACACCAGACATTAAAGCCAAATCTTACTTGTGGCCTACGTTCTGCCACTTGGTGAGGATTATCAGTGGCCCAAAAATGGATATTCACAATAATGAATGCTCCGCAGTTGCTGAAAAACGTTTCTTCGGTCCAAATAATCTTCATACTGAAATTGGAGGTTTTCATGACATTGGTTTACAAACCAGTTTGAAAATCATAATCGCCTTGGGTCTGTTTCCTTTAAAACTTGGGCAATAGTAGGTTTATAATGACGATATTTGTTTTCTTTAAGGACTGTTTGGATAGTAGTTCTTGGTATAAGTATTTCCCTCGCACGTACTCTCGTCGACGTCGTCGGGTTCGCATTAAAATATCCTTAATGTCATCGTCACGAGCTTGATTGCCCTTCTGATATTTCTTTGGCGTTGGTACTTCAAAGCTTCCACAATTATTTAAGTTTAGGTCAAGTCTCGCGAATAGTCTTGGCTGTTGCCTCTCAGGATACAGGTCCAAATAGTCGGCGGTGGCAAGATTTGTATTTCTATTACATTTAATATAACATTCTAATATGTCATATTTTTCTTCACTGGCATATCGCGTGGCGATATTTAGAAATCAAAATTTATGAAAATTTAAACAAAAACTACCAAATAGCGTTTTGACTAAATAATGTCACTTTTCAGTAAAATGACTTAAATGCCGCCGAATCACCATAGCAACACTATCACTTATTACGGCAAATGGCCACCGCCGTCATGGCCAACTCAGTTAAAAATTAACTTTGTCGTTTTTTGACATAAAAATAAAATATTTTTATAAAGTGTTATACATCATAAGAAAGGAAAAAATATGCTCTTTTTAAATGTGCTAAAAAACAAAATGACCGTCATAAGAAAAAACGAAGTTGATGATGGTTTCTCAGAACCGAAACGCCAGAACTAAAAACTGATTACATGGGTGCATCGAGCGTAAAAAGTTGTCCTAACAATGTTTTCACAGATTTTAAAAATATGTTTAAATAAAAAAAGCACAGCGCTTTTCCGAAAATACAACTTTTTGATTTTTTCAAAATATCTCAAAAACAAAAAGAGAGAAAATCGTTATCAAAATGGCGTTGAATTGGGAATTGAATGGCCTACAACTTTCGCCATTTAAACATTTTTCTATCTCATATAGTTTAGAAGATACCCATACATGTATACCCAATTTGGGCCACACTGTATATACAATATATACAAGTATGTTATTAGGCTTTGCCTTGGTCGAGGAGGACATACACACATAAAATATATACAATATATACAATGTCAAGGCATAATGCCTCAGTCAAGATCATAAACATATCGCGGCTGCTGGAAACTTAGAGTGTTTGCCTGGGAAAGGACAGCAAGTGTAGCGATGCGGGCAATGATCAGTCTGAGGCTTCAGCTTCAAACGTGAGAAGATGCTGCGGCTAGCTCCTCCCCTCGGCCTATTGAGGTAGGGGCGCAGTCTACAGCGGTTTTTATGCTGCCGATAGCTTTTGCGCTTGTGTGAGATGGTTTGTTTAACGGAACTGTAGACTGTTTGATTTTGAGGAACTTAGTGTGTTTGGATTAATCGAGGTGGCGCCTAGGGCGGTCTTAATTCTTGGTAGAAAAGTGCCGTATTTTTATAGATAGGGACGAATTTCAGGCCGATTTGCATTGTACCTGATATCTGCGATCCTCGCTGTCACAGGCGACTGCCTGATTCCAAACTCGAAGAAACTGCACGATATTTTATCAATATGTTGATCTATGTGCTCAATGTTTGCCATATCAGGCAGTTCTTCGATTCGGACACGGTCAAAGACCGTGAGCGAAAACGCGGATCGCAGATATCTGTTTTGGATTATTTGCAGATATTTTAGGTGTGTTCTGGCTACAGAACACCATACCGGAGCGCCGTATAATAGAGTTGGCCTGATGATCGACTTGTAGATTATGAGTTTGTTAGCAGGACTCAAAAATGACCTTGTCCTCACTAGGGTGTTCAGACTCTTCTGAACTACAACGCTTTTTGCCTTTATCGCCGCAATTTGCTTGGAGAAATTGAGTTTTTGGTCAAAGACTATCCCCAAGTATTTTATTCGATTCTTCGGCCTGATTGCCGTGTTATTAATGACTATAGCAGTCATGTCAATATTGCGTTTTCGAGATAAAATACTTAGTTCGGTGTTTGACACGTTAAGGTTGATCTTCCAGTCCTTGTAATAAGGGACTAGAAGATCAAGGTGAAGTTCTAGGTTATGCTTCGCGACCTGTACGTCAGGTGATTGTGAGTAGATCACGGCATCATCAGCGTACAGGCCAACGGAGTTGGAGGAGTGTAACGGGAAGTCAGCTATATAATGACTGAATAATTGCGGTGATAATACTGTTCCTTGGGGCACACCTGATTTTATGTGCCGTCTCCGCAACACGTCACTGTGAATCCGCACCGAAAAGGTGCGATCGGCAATATATGAAGCAATTAATGCCGTGAGGTGCAATGGCATATCAAGCATGGCAAACAGCTTATAAACTAAGCCGTTATGCCATACCCTGTCGAAGGCTTTCTCGATGTCGAGAGGAAGCAATGCTGTTGATTTTCCCTCGTTGAAGCCATTATAGGCGTCTTGTGCGACCCTCGCCGCGAGCATAGTAGTACTATGTCCGCGGCGAAAACCGAACTGCTCCGAAGGCAAGATCTGAAGATCTTCAACCGCACTGTTTACCCTCGACAACAAGAGCTTTTCAGTAACTTTTGCAAGAGTATTTAAAAGCGAAATGGGGCGATACGAAGCGGTCAGCTTCGGATCTTTATTCGGTTTTAAAAACAGTATTATCACTGCGTTCTTCCAGGGAATGGGGAAGTGTTGAAGGCGCATTATGGCATCTACAATGTGCATGAGAAGGATGACGGCTTTATTCGGCATATTCTTGAGTAGAATATACGGAATGCCGTCGGGGCCTGGGGCTTTGTTTCCGGGCAGGCGAGAAAGAACTTTTTTAATCTCAGTAGGCGTGACCAGCATTTTATCGAGCACTGCGGGGGCAATCGAGTACTTTGAGCGCTTAAATTGCTCGGCAATAGTGTTGACGTGAGTATGGAATGGTGTGGAGTCAAGCGACTCCTCGTAGACACTCTCCAGGTAGTCTGCGAAGGCCTCCGCTTTCCCATTATCGTCTATTAAGACATTACCATTATGGTGTATCTCAGGAAATTCTACGGTGCCTCCGCGAACTCGCCTGGCGAGTTTCCACAAAGAATCGTCTTCTCTGTTAGTATTATTTACATATGACATCCACGCCTCATTCCTGTATGTACGTATTTGTGCCTTGATTGTCCCCGTGAGGGCCACGACACGTGCTCGATCGTTGAAAGCCCTGTTTCTTTGCCACCTTCGCCGGATACGATCCCGGAAAGTGATCAGGTCTAGGATACCTTCAGGTAGTGAGTCTGGATGTGTCTGTCTTCTGACAGTAGGACATATTGCCTCACGGACGCGCTGGATGCTTGCGACTAGAGCTTGCACCTCGCTCTCAAGTTATGGGATAGTGTCTATTTGCCTTGGAATAGTAACTGCCTCGTTTAGCCTCGTTCGGAAGTCTCTCCAATCAAGATTTCTGTATGACATGAAAGTTTCCTGCGGTTGTTGTACCCTGTCCCGCAGGGAAATCCTGATTGGAAGGTGGTCCGAGTTTAGAACGTTCAGCTCCTGAAGCGGCGAGGTGTTGGTTATTCCTCTGGTAATAGCAATATCCAGGAACGATGGAGTCGGATAATATACATGGAAGTATGTAGGATTTGGAGTCTGATGGTATACTATGTCGAAGTTTTGGTCGATTATCCTGCGTAGCAAGCGTCCGCTACCGTTGGTGGTTCCTCGCCAATCAGCATGGGTAGCGTTTAGATCCCCCAACAGCAACGTCTTCTTGCCAGCAGGAAGTAATTCAAGGATGTCGGCATCCGTAAGGCGGAGATTCGGAGGAGTGTAAACGCCGCAGACCCGCAAGCCACCTTCCGTCTCGAGAGCAACATGCTCGATGATAGTTGGTGCGCCTAGGACGCGCTTATAACGGAAGGACTTGCGGATCAGACAGGCCACACCTCCTCCGCGTCGATCAGGCATATCAGATCTCAGTACATGGAAGTCGCGAAATTTCAGTGTGAATTGTTCATTTATTTTGGTTTCCAAAATAAACGCTATATGGATGTCAGGATTATTGTAAATGAAATGCTTAAACTCTCCAAGTTTAGAGCGGATGCCGTTACAATTCCAACTAAATATGTTAATTGGCATTGTTTATATGTTGTATTTGTTGAAATCCTCGGTAAAGAATTCCATAGAGGCTTGGAGTATTTCAAATTTATTACCCCGACAAGATTCTAAGATATTCGCATAATCATTAAAAGCTTTAGCGATATTTAACGGAGCTGAAGGCTGAATGAAATTACGATTCTGGATCGCGGGCTGTTTATTTTGATCGACATGATTGCCACTAACCTTAGAATTTATGTTTTCTTCTCTTGGATTCAGGGCCTGATGATCTACTGCTTTGCCAGGCGGTGTCGGCTGGGGGTGGTGCGTGTTTAAATGTCTTTGTTGTTTGCGCTTTGGGTGGTTGGAGCTGTTGAATTTTGAACTGATAGATGGGGCACATGGTGCTTATATGATCGCCACCACAATTCGCACATTTTACAATGTCACTAGTGCACTCGGTGATTTGGTGCGCTCCAGCACACTTAGAGCAGGCATAGTTTCTTTTGCAGAAGCTGAAAGCATGTCCGTGCCCCTGGCACCGCTTACATTGCATAAGCGGCTTGGCGGTTCTCCTGTTCTCCCAGGAGACTCGGACGTTTGAGATTAACTTACAGTCTTGATTAAGCTTTTTCAGTGTTACTGAGGCCTCGAGTACCACTAGGTACAGTGGAACTCGAGTTTTCTTCGTATTGCGTAAGAATAATAGAATGTCATCTTCCTTGGTTTCTGGGTGTAGGTTTGATACAAAAATCCATTTTGTTACCTGGATAGATGCTGCTTTTAGTACAGACTCTCCAGCATTTGAGCCACGAATAGGATTGGGCCTTGTACTTATTTTGTTTCGGTTCTTCTTGGACGTCACTACCTGCCACTCACTAAGGGTCTATTTGGCATTGTCTCTCGGTTCCTCTCCTTTGCTTTTGTTGGCTTCATCTTCCCTAAAAACGCTTACGCAAGTTACAGAATCCTCAAATCTGGCTTCCGTTTCAAGTTTGGAGACGGGGGCGGATTTCTTGGAAGTCGAAGCTGCGTGGATATCGATAATCGGCACAGCACTAGTACCGATATCGGAACCTTCGCCACTCCCTTTTATTTTTGCGGAATTGTTTATATTTTTGTTATTGTTATTCCTAACCTCAATTCTGGTTGTTTTGATTTTGGCTTCTTGATTTTCAGTAGCATTAACTTCAAAATTGGTGATTTTATCCTCCAAAAAGTATACTTTTTCGTGTAAAAGATCAATTACTTCATGCATTTGTATAACTAAGTTGTTTAGTACTCCATTATATTTCGTGAGGTTGTTTATTACGTCGTCACTTGACAGATCATGTGTAGCTGACAATGAGTTGCAATCCATGCAGTTTACCTCATTTATTCGCACAATTTGAAATCCTGGGACCTTTATTATGCACTGGCTGTGGAAACACTTGTTGCACTTTGTACATTTTAATAAGCCTTTTACTTTTTTCGAGCAAATGCCGCACTTTTTCGACTTTTTCGCGGAGTCCGAATCTTGCAACGTATCATCGTCCGCCATGCTTGAATACTTTTGCTGCTCCCAGATTCCTCAGTGTAGCCTTCTGTGACCGTCATCATTCGTGTCACTTTATACTTTGTATGTATGCTGCCCCCTGAATTTGCTAGAGGCTTGCCGATGTAAACATGACAAATCTCAAATTTCCAGACGTAGCCGTTTTTGAGAAAAATGAACAGGACGCCTACTGTACCCTAATGAGCAATAGCCGAGCGTCATGCGTGACGGCTTAATCTCATTCACTACATAGAAAAAGCGTTTCATTTCTTGACTGTTCCTCTTTCGCGCTTGGCTGAAGTCGACTTGATCCGAGTTTACTCGAATGAGTGTTAAATATTGTCACGTTTTGAAATTGGCGGGATTGTTTAATTTCTTCGTATGGTCTTTGGTTACTATAATATATTAAAGTTTTTTAACCACTAAATATGCACGCTTTAAAACAATGACCCTGTCTATTCGGAGAAGACTAAATGAGAAAACAATAACAACGTCAATTGGTTAGAGACTTAATGAGATTACACTATACCCCCCATTACGCATGTTCTTTCGCTTTGTTGTATTGTTTGAATTGTTTATAGTTGTCAGTCCCCTGTACTAAAATATAGTTGTTTGTCAGGTCTCGGTATCCGAAGGATTTGAATTCTTCTGTTGTAGATTTTTATACTCGATAGCCCCTCCAATGGTTCTGGTTTACGTAAATTACTGCTAAATGATTTCTGTGGACATCTGTACCTCCTGAGTGAATTACAACAAAGTCGCAAGGAGTTGGTAAATTGGTAAATTGTTAGGTATTATTTGCAATTTGTTATTTCCTTCTTTTCTCCGTGATATCGCATATTGAAGGTGTCAATTTGAAAACTTTCAATGCAAATATCTTGAAAAATAAAATAGTAGAAAAATTGTAATTTGGCACAAATATCACACAAGTAGGCAGAACTAGAACTACCATATTTCGGTCAAGGAGTGAGTCACTCCCTAGGCGCTCGACACCCCAACTTTGAAATTTAAAATGACATCACCACTTTTGTGATACTTCAAACCAAAGGTCCCATCGTGTAGTATCCACCTGCACAAGAATTTTTCTTATTTAATTCAAGGGAAATCAAAATTCATAGTTCGAGTAAAACAAACTGTATCTCATTAAATTGCTATTTTATTTGATAAGATGCTCAAAATGCATTCGATTTTGTTGTAAACAAAAGTATAATCTGTTTTTAAATTCCATCTGACATTTTGAAATACTTCTCTTTGAATATATCTGCATTCTCTAATAGACGATTCTTCGACTACAGCAGGTTGTGTTTTAAATACAACAGTTTTAAAATGGCCCCAGAGAAGGAAGTCAAGGGGGATCGGGAGATCTGGTCGGCCATTCCATTTGTCCTCTCCGTCCGTAGCGTCATTCAGAAAGTGCTGGTGATGCTCCATCTTGCTGATAATGTATATATAAAATTTTCATTTAGGTTCCGGTTTCCATCAATATCTAACTGATTTTTTATTTCTTGAACAATGAGAGGTTGAATAGTGGTGTCTAACGTTTCCAAGCAAATATCACCATTGAGGTTGGCTTTAACAAATAGTGGCCCGACAACAGTATCACCTAGTATTTCCGCCCAGACATTTATTTTTTGTGGGTACTGTGTGTGTCCTTCCCTGAACAAATGCGGATTTTCTTCATTCCAGTATATGCAGTAGTGTTTGTTCACAGAACCATTTAAAAAAAGGGCATTCGTCGCTGAAACAAATGTTTTTTAACAACTGAGGAGTAACACGCAATACTTCTGTCATTTTCTCGGAAAATTGGATCCTTCGATCAAGGTCGTCCTCACGAAACTCCTGGAGAATTTGCATTTTGTACGGGTGAAAATGATTAAGTTTAAGTATCTGACGAATAGCTTCATGATAATTTCCTGTAGTCACTCGACCTTGGCGTAGAGACATTCTAGGATTCATAGCAAAATGTCCTAACACTTCTCCCTGTGCCGCTTCATCGAGTATTCTTCGATTAACCCTTTTTTGTTTTCCACTGATGCTGTTTCTTCAAATTTGAGAATCATCTGACATAAGTATGACTTACATTTTATCCAGGGTTCATTTCGTTAAATGCAGCAGCAGTCCTTAATGCACAACGATATTCAGAACCATAAATAAACACAAGCTGAATTAGTTTAGCCAAACTGTACACCATGTCTAAATTATCAATTCGGTTGAAGTATTTCAATTTGACGTTTTTTGACTTTGAAATACAACCTAACCCAACTGGTAGTTTTTGTACCTATTGATTGGGTTTTTAACATTTAAAAACGTATTATTAGAGAATGCAGATCTATTCCCAGAAAAGTGTTTTAAAATGTCAGAATGGATTTTGAAAACTGATTATACTCTTGTTTATAACAAAATGGGGTAAATATTTATTTTGCGCACTTTTCTCGAATTTTGCATTTTTTTGTGTGACGTGTATTAGACAGTATTAGAAGTGTTTTGTGACACGTTACATATCGCGCAAATCACTTCGACTCCAAAAAATTGAAAAATAAAATCACAAATGAGGCTGTCTAGTAATAAATTTAAACGCGAAAACTCTCCCAATTGACGTAAATGATGAATATTTACTTGCAATGTTGACTAATATTCTTGATTTTCCACGACGCGCGCTTGTGTCTTTGCTATCCCAAATTAAACAAAACGAATCCAGACTAACCAAAACTAACCCATGTGTTGGCTGGTTGTATCCAACAAGATACTGTATTTTAGAATGGAACAGAAATTACACTTGGCAACACCCATGCGTACCGTCAGCTGAGCCGTGCTATTTAAGAAATAGTATCATTTTGACGTTTGCGCCAGAAATGTTATTATTTTAAAGGGTAAAAAATACTATTTACGGTTTTTAGGAAAACGAGCGTTTAAAAAACTTTTTGAGGCTACTATTACCTGTTCTTGTTTTGTTATTACGCATGCCCGAAGCCTTTGCATCGAAAAGTTAGCAGATATAGTGTAAGTTTGGATGAACATGTCGGATAGTAATTAAACAACAGCAGTGAGTAACCTTTGTGATTTTTTTATGACAATGACATTTGCGCAACATTTAATGTGTGGGAGATGGTAAGGGAAGTAACGTAGAATATGTCAGTATTTTTATTACTGTGGTAAGCAATAAGCGCGAAAAGTAAATAATGAGCATCTAATCAAATAAAATAGCAATTTCATAAAATACAGTTTGTTTTACTCGAATTATGATTTTTCTTTTCCCCTGTATTAAATAAAATAAAATTATTATGTAGATGGATACTACTCAATGAGACCTTTGATTTGAGGTATCAAAAAGGTCATTTGAAATTTTAAAGTTGGGGTGTAGGAGGTGACTCACCCCTTGACCGAAATATGGTGGTTCTAGTTCCCCCTATTTGTATAATATTTGTGCCAACTTAGAATTTTTCAACTGTTTTATTTTTCACGATAATTGCATTGAAAGTTTTCAAATTGACACTCTGTATATACATTTTTCTCTATACATATTTTTATTATATTTTCCTTATAATAATTTCCCATATCTTAGGTTTCCTTATTCTAGTTTTTCTTATTTAAGGTGCACTTTATTCTATGTATCTATGCTTATGATTAGTTGACTAGCTATTTCAGTATGCTTCTGCTTTAAACACACATAACATAAACAACTTTTGCTTATATATTTCTTCAATTATTTCACCTTATGTATGCTCCTTCTTTATTTATGCTTTACACAAACATTTCTTGCTTATATATTATTTTACTTGGGATCTACGCCCTCTTTATCGTCTTAAGCAATTATGGCACCAACATTTTTGCTTTGATTTCCTCGATGAGTCTCGTCTGCTGTTTTAGTCTATATACTCTTAAGCTTTCCAAGACCTAAATTACTTCGGTGACTTTCAAAATGGTCTTCGTTATTTAGGCCCGTGCACTTCAACACATTATTTATTTACACTTTGCATACATAGTTATTCTTTCCTGTACATACTATCGATACACAGTTTTAATGACACCTGAGTTTTTCTGCTTTTCTCGATTACGATAATCATGCACCTGGTCCCTTTACTTCTGCTTTAACTATTTATTTTCCATACATAGTTTATACAATTTCTCACTACTATTTAGCCTCTTAAATGTCTATATAAATTTCTTAATACATTTAGGATGTATATTATACTTGTTTACATTAATCGGCTTCGACCTATCATTCTTTTATGTCCTATATATCTATTATCTATTTTTCCATATACAGCTTATTAATTTCCTTAAACTCCTTAGTGCTTTTTTTGTATTTGTACGTGTCTTTTAATACCCGAATTTTTTATATTATACTTATGTTAAATTGCCTCTTCTGGATATACTTTCTGTTTCACTATATACAGCTTATTAGTTTCCATATTTATATTTTAACCTACTAAGTGACTTGTATTATATAATTTTCTATGATCATTTGGGTTTTATAATACAACTATTTACATTTGAGACATTTATTTCTCACGATTTTTCTTGTTTCCTGTTTCTTTCAGTTTCGTCTTAGTTCCGCTTGCATTTCATTACTTCTGCACTTGTTCCATATATAATTTTATTTTCCGTATCCTCGTCATTTTGACTATATAATTTCTCCTGCTTCTTGTTCCATGACTGCATTTATTTTATCCTATACAAATCTGTTGTATTACTCCATTTAATATTCTTACTGAACCATGAAGTTTATTATTTATCATATCAATCAGTTGTATTATATTCTTTTATCTTTTTCGTTGCAGATACGAACCTGAATTCTATCGGACCATATGTTGTTAACCTGCGGTTCTTGTTTTCACTAAGATGGCGGGTTTCTTGTGTACCAGCTAATTCCAAGCCTTCAAGCACTTTTAAGAGATGGCGGCTCTGTCGACGCCTTGGAACAACCGAACAACCCTACGTATAAGCGTAGATTGGCTTTCTCTGGCATGCGATGATTGAGCACCTTAATGCCTGATGCCCGCGCTAAACGTTATGTTTAAAGGATACCTCGCGAATAATTAATTTTTTAAAATTAAGATTTAATTGTTTTTGACGTAGATTGGCATAGGCACCTCCACCAAATATGTCACGCTAAAAAAACTAAAAACGCACTACTCGATAACGGTACCTGCATGTCTTGAGATTGGCGGTTTTGGTTTAATTTGCTTATAGGTCCTAGTCTCCTGTATTACAAGGTTCTTTAAGGGCGGTGTTGTGTTTTAATTTACGTTTAGGTTTGGTTATTAATTATTGAATGTTCTTAGTTTATCTTAATTTCACTCAGCACTTTAAGGCACTATAACTTTAACTTTAAAAGTCACTTGACTTTCGCAGATTCGTGCTTTTCAGGCAGGTACCCCTCCTAGCCACGCGGTTGGAAAAAATCCAACGGCATGGCGAAATGCAGAAGTCATCCTATTTTACAAGAAGGGATACAGAAACAGCATAGCCTAACAGCTTGTTATCACATTTATACAAATTGCTAACCAGAATAATAACGAACCGGTTGACCAACAAGTTGGACTCCTACCAACCAGTCGAACAGGCGGGATTTCGCAAGGGGTTTAGCATGATCGACCACCTACAGACAATCCGCACTATCATTTCAAACGCTGCAGAGTATAACATACCACTCCATTTGGCCTTTGTGGACTACCGGAAGGCTTTTGACTTTGTCGAAACTTGGGCAATCTTGGAATCCCTAGACAACGCGAGGATCGAATCCAGATACTCACGCCTTATTAAAAACATCTACAATAACGCCTGCTTTCATGTAAAAATGGATGATTTAAAAACCGACAGAATTCCGGTCAAGAGAGGGGTGTCCGCTTACACCATCTCTCCAAATCTCCATTGGAGGATGTCTTGACTGGCATGAAAACGAAATTAATATCGACGGAGTACGTCTAACCGACTTACGATTTGCAGACAATATTGTGATCCTTGCCAACACAGGTGAAGAGCTTAAAAGCATGCTTCAGGAACTTCATCTAATATCTCTGGAAATTGGACTTGAAATGAACCTTACCAAAACAAAGTTTATGAGTACAGAAGACATCCAGGGAACTGTTAACGACCAAACCCTAGAAGCTGTCTCTGAATATATTTACTTGGGCCACAAAATTCAGCTTGAAAAAAAACAAGATTCCGAAATCTCAAGAAGAATAGGCCTCTCCTGGGCGGCTTTCGGAAAACTGTGATTTATCCTTAAATCTTGTGACTTAACTATAAATCTAAAAAGGAAAGTGTTTGAGTCCTGCGTGACGCCGGTGCTCACCTACGGACCTGAGACAATGTCAATTACTAGCAAATCTGCCAATAATCTGCAAACCACCCAGCGAGCAATGGAAACAATGGAAAGGGCTGTGCTTGGAATCACTCTAAGAAATAAAATCCGCAACGAGGAAATTTGCAAAGGAACTAAAGTGACATATGTACTGAGGCTTGTGGCACAACTGAAATGGAGAGCAAGGCAGGACGACCACAGGTGGACACATAGGGTTTTAACTTGGCGCCCGAGAGAAACAAAACGGAGCATTGGTAGACCCCAGAGGCGATGGCGTGACTATATCCAATATTTTGCAGGATGGAGCTGGATTCAGACTGCTAGAGATAGAAGAGCATGGAAAGCTTTGGAAGAGGCCTGCATCCAGGAGTGGACAAACACGGGCTGAGCACTGCACTTCCCGAATTGAGTCTGATGATTAGGATATGGCTAGAACAGCTACCACGTTGCTAGGGACTGCAGTATTTGAGCGGATTGGGTGAGAGACAAAAGCCTCCTGGACTGTTGACAATTAGTTAGCAGCTTTAATGTTTCTAGTAAGTAATTTACAATATCCGAGCGTGACGAGTGACGGTTCAGTCTCATCCACTGTCTAGGGAAAAGTGCGCTAAGAGCAATATCAACAATTGGTTTAACGAACACTTTTGCTTCGATAACTTCAATTTAATAAATAAAATTCTTACTGCTTTTAAAATAATCTATGAAACAAAAACTTCAGCTAGTGACGACAAAACAATTAATGCGATGTTTCTTCGCTGGCTCGACCCAGCTTATGCTGACAAATTATGTTACGACAGAATCCCGCCAGAGGAAAACATTTAAAGTTATGAACATGTGACAAAAATAATAAATAATGACGCATTAACCTGTCGAGTTGGAGAACCGTTTCATTTTTAACTCTTTACATTAATCTTAATCAGTATAGCATTTTGCCGCATGGCTTGTTGTGAGCTCTTAAATACATTTTCTTGTTCTCGCCGGAAAGACAAATACTATAATAAGTGCAAATAAAAATCCACAAGTCATATAAAATATGACCGCTCTTGTGATATAATAAAAGAATACATAATTACATGACGTACTGCGTACGTAGTTATGATAACAGACGAAAAAACTAAATAACATATTTAATCTTAATAATCTGAAATTAAACTATGTAAGCTAAATTAGCATACGCGCTTATATAGCATGGGGCTTAATTAAACTAGCTTTATGCCAGTCAAAATGCATAAAGCAAAGCCTAATAGTCTATTTTTACTACACTAATTTTCATTTCTGTGCAGTGATATATCCAAAAACACAGATTTCAACTCGAAAATACATTTAAAAGTTTTAACAGAAACCTAATTGACATTTTAGAAACTAATTCGATTTTGAGAAGTTGATGAAATTGATAAACTCGCAACTTTATTCCGGGAGTGTTAAAAATGAAGTTTGATTTTAGTTTTCGTGAACAGAATATTTTTAATGACTTTACAGTTGGTAAAATTATTATTTTGCAACAAAGTTAAATAAAATAACGCAACCATTCGAGTAAAAATGGAGTTTAACGATCTATTAAAGTTTGGAGTAAAGGAAAATATTTTATTTAAAAATAATGGTGCCATTAAAGTTGATAAATTAAACAAGAGTAACAAAATTTATTTGAATATTTTCAAGCATTTTTTATTTTAGTTTAAGAATTATTTGCCTATTTCATAATACACTCAGTTCTATATTATATCAAAATTTTAAATCTTTTACTGAATGAACTGATTTGTGATTACCGTCCAGTATAGAAACCAAACCGATTAGTTAAAAAGGTTTATTGCACAAGGGAAATTATATGAGGTAACGCTACAAGCATTTTTTGTATTCCATATTTTGAAATTACTTCACAACTTCGATGCTTAAAGTAATATTGCACTTCAAAATCTCGTATAGAATAGGCATAAAACAACGATTATTGCCTGAAAGATGTCCAAATTCTCCAATACTGGCTCATTTTCCGATCTCCAAACCATTTTAAATGAGATTTAAGGTAAACAAATCTACTTACTTACCAGAAATTATACGCATCCATATGCTAAAAGAAATTTTACCTCGAATTTTGCCATAAATCCACCAGAAGGTGCCTCTAATCACCAAAAACTTCCAAATTTTTGGATCCTGACCCATTTTTTCAGCTTCAAGGAAGTTAAGTATATAAATCTACATATTAGATTAGATATTCCTTCAAATTTCCCATAATGCATCAAAAGTAAAGCAATCTATTCAGACTCGTAAAATAGCCGAAATATTGAAAAGGTTGGAAAATTTTGTATACATGTAGTACATTTCCAGTGTCTTTTAATACAGTTTTTGGTGAGATTCTCGGCGAGTAATTGATTTTGTAAAAAATGCTTTGTGAGAAAAAAAATTAATCTTTTTTTTACCTAGAAATCGATATTTTATCGTTTTCCCTAAAAAGTACATTTTCCCGACATTTTCGACACAAAGAAGCTTTTGGAGAGGTTTCTGCTAGAAATTTTTAACTGAATTGTCGCCTCAGTTTTTTTTTCGATTCTCTTGACCTTTTCGAAGCTATAATATTTTTCATTTTTTTCGAAAGTTATCGTGCATCAAAGCAAAATTTTCAAAAATCGCACAGGTAATAACTCGTAAATGAAAAATCGGATTTCAAAAATCAATTGACCGCCAGCAGCACCCAAGTGTTGCCTGCCTAAAAACGTGCCAAATTATAAATTTCCTTTTGCTGACGTTTTTGAGAAAAATGAAGATAACGCTAATTTTACCAGCACTAAGTTCTAATCCCAACCCAGGAAAAGGTGTGCTGAACGTCCCTCGCAGTTTCTTTCTCTCGCTTGGCTGTAGGCGACCTGACTTTACTCGAATGAACGCATTGGTGGCAAAATTGCGGTGACAAGATTAATGAGAACATATATACCAGTAGTTTGGTGCTCTAAGAGCTTACAGAGCTCCGCCAGAATCAAATTATCCACCTTGCAACGACAAGCGTGCCTGGAAATTAGTGCTGCCTTCGGCACTTCACCCACGGCAGCGCTTGAGTGTCTTCTAAATCTGCCACCTCTCCAAATAGTACTGGAGAGGGAGGCCCGATAGGCTACGTATAAATTGACACAGACGGTGATCAACAATCCGCAGGCGATCATCATGGTGCCCAACAAGCTGAAAAACGCTAATGAGTTATTCCTACCAAAACTAACTGTTACTTTGCCTATGACGTCCTCCTACCAGAGAGGAACGAATGCGCAAAAGACAAGGAACATATGAGAACAACAGAGAATAGTTGGTTCACTGACGGCTCCAAGACCACTGATGGTAGAGGAGCCGCGGCATGGAATAAAAATGGTAGTGTTGAGCTTAAGTGTTCTCTAGGCAAACATGCAACCGTTTTTCAGGCTGAAGTTAAAGCCGTTGATATGACTGCCCAGTGGCTTACCGATAGAAACTGGAAAGGCAAGTCAATCAAAATATTCTCGTACAGTCAAGCGGCTTTAAAAGCTCTTGAAGCCTTTGTTCATCCAAGGCAGTATGGAACTGCCCGGAACTGCTCACCTAACTAGGCAGAGAAAATAAACTTACACTGATCTGGATACCTAGACATACAGGATAAGAAGTCAATGAAAGAGCTGATGCTCTTGCGAAGGCGGCCGCAACGGTCTTCATAGGGCCAGAACCAGTACTGGGAATAGTTTATAACACAGCTAAAGAAGTCCTGTCCAAGTGGACACAACAGCATTTTGTAGACAAATGGAGATAGTTACTGATTTCGATTTCATGAAAAGGTTCGAGCCTCTGGCCTAGTTAGTATATTTATATTAGACCTAGAATAGCAGAATAAAAAAAAATTATAAAGTTTTGATATGTTGAGATTAGACGCACCAAAAGGAGACTTTTCAAAATCAAAAGAGCTCTTAAGTTTAAATTGTGAGCATCACCCCCAAAAACCACCCCCAATACGCACTGCGATGGTTTTTCTCGTTTTTCTCATAAACCGTTGGCGGCACGAAAAAATTTATACTTACAAAAAATATTCCTTATAAAATTTTCTACAAAAAAGGTTCTATAAATTATTTGTATTGATCCAATGCATTTCAAGCAATAACCGTTTGAAAAATGGAGTACAAACGAAGACAGGTCGCCTTCCAAATTATAATCCTCCAAGGTGGTTTAACGTTCTAAATATACTCGCAGCAGTAAAACTGTAATATATAAACAAAAACATGTTTTTTTTGTGTAATATTTTGCTTCTGTATTTATAATATTTAACCTATTTTAATGTTGCTGCTCGTTTTCACACCACCCATGAGGTAGATATATCGGCGCGTTTTTTTTTTGGCTGGTTTCCCTTGTAGGCCTATTCCACTAAGCTAACTTTCATTTACATGTCATCGTCTATAGTTTCTACAATGTACTCGGTATTCGTACAACTTTGCCCACGACAGGTTCTGCACATAGTTGTACATTTCATGCCGGCTTTAATGCAACAGCATCTTTTTACACAACCTTGTTTGCAGTTGCAAGCTATTAATGATACAATTGAAGCCGGGACGGACGATTCTGTTGTATATATACGTGATAGGGTGTTGTTGATTTTCCTCCAGCCCCATTGGTCTGGTTTTATAGGTTGTTCTTGCTATATTTGTACTTGAAGGTACGCTCTCCGGGAATATTGCCTAGCTGCAGCGAATGTGGAAGGCAATTTTGATAAAAGTACAGTGCTGCTTGCTTGACCAACTAACTTATTAAAACAAGCGTATCTTTGCTCACTAAGGCTCCCTTCAGATGATTGAAGTTTGTACAGTTTCAGCACAAACGTTTCTCCGGCTTTTTCAATTCCTTCTGGGGTTGACTTTGCATTGTTAAAAACATCAACGATACTATCAAGGTCTTTTTCTCTATTAAATGTTTGTATGTGCTGTTGTTTTCCTTTTCCCAAAAATCCAGTACGAATAATCTGGACATCAGCATCATCTATTGCAAATGATGTGCTAATATCCTCGCTATTTAGGTGTATTGCAAGCTGCGAAATATGTCGTTCCTTATTTTTAATATTGCTTAGGAATTTGCTTTTCTGTTCGACCAATAAAGTATTGCTATCAAAAACAATCTCACGACTCGAATGCTTCAGCAATCGCCTTTCACTTTTGACGCATTTTGTGCTTGTACTATTTTCGGAGTAACCGTCGAAAAATCACCGCAGTGCGCATTGGGGGTGAAGCTCACACTTTAAACTTTAGAACTCTTTTGGTTTTAAAAAGTCTCCTTTTATTACGTATAATCTGAATATATCAAAACTTTATATATTTTTTTCTAAACATGCTAATATCAATGTACTAAGTGGAAACCACAGATGTGAGCCACAATAATAGACCAAGGGTCGAAGTGGAGGGCCCCGTTTGGGCCCACTCACGTGTACAAATACAATGCCATGCTGAACGTGCCAAAACAAGTTTTCACTTCAAAAAAAAAATGATTAAAATTGTTTTATTTCAGTAAGCAAATTTAAATAATCCTTTTTTAGAACTTGGTAGGTACTACACTCATAAAGGGTGTTAGAAATTGGAGTCCTCAGCATTGCTATTTTCTGAACCGTAAGAGATACGTTGACGGTTTCCCTTTGGGCAAAGTTGACATTTGAGAGAGACATTTGACGGACCCGGTTTACCCTGTTACATAACAATTTAGCACGAATATGTAACAGATAGAAGTCGAATAAAGTCAATGATTCCACCCTTAATACCTTGCGACTGATTTCTTATTTCGGCGTAAGTATACCTTAAAAGAATTGTTGGTTGCCTACGGACGCGTTAAATATAATGCACTTTGTAACGTTTTATGAAAATGTTATTCTTGGAACGTTGCCAGATGTTTAATTGGCAAAGTGATCGCCCTGTAATTTTTACGTGATTACGATTCAAGCCAACAGGAAAATACATAATTAATTGATGTGCTATCGTGAGTTTTGATTAAACGACTGTTTTTTCGCTTTCGCGTTAAAATTACGCAGTCAAGATATGTTATTAAATGCGTATGTTCCCTAACTTGGCAACGTTGCTCGAACTACTTTGCTTGCTGCTTGATTTTAGCAAGGAAAAAAAAACCGACTGGAGCTAAAGGTACGTTTATGATCGAATCGACGAAATGCGTTGAAGAGATTAGATATTAGAAATTGTAAATGACGCCGGCCGGAACGAGATAGTTGCTGGTTGTCTGGTCATTGTCGATGATGGATTTATCGTTGGATTTCTTTGTTCTGCTAGCAGTGTATAATATCATACAGCCTTAGATACGTTTCATTGCATATTGTAGATGTTAGTAAATTTGGCGACATCGGCTGCTGTAGTTTGCGTTTGATTACAGGACAGTGTGGAACGGGCTTATGGTTCGAGTTTTTTTCTAGCTTTTTAACATCGAATTTCACGAGCTAGTTAGTCGTTTTTGGCTTGATTTCGTCCTCTTTCTTCAGAAAACCTTCTTAAGAGGTAGTGCGTATATATGTCTGATAAAAGTTTAAGAATTTTTAATTCACCCTGAGGGGAATATTACTTTTTCGGGCGATAGAGAGTGGCGTAGTTTATGGCTTGACTGTGGATGGGCTGGTTTTTGCCTAAAGTCAAGATTGGATTAGTAACTCGCCACGTGCAGTGTATTCTGGAACAAAGTACGCCGTTTCCTTCTTCGAGGAATGTCTGTAGAAGAGAGCGTTTCCTCCCCAATTCGTCATTGCCATCGAAAAACCCTAAGTAATTCGGGTTTTTTTTTGTACGGAAGCCAGTTTGTTGGAGCTATTATTTTTGGCTGGAGCTGTGGTGCTTGGAGTTGTGTATCTGGAGCAAGCTATTGTTGTTTGGAGCGAGCTTTGCTTTAGAGAGAGGTTAAGTAGCTAACCAAGTAGCTGCCAGTCAATACAGTTGGTTGTGGTTTATTGGTACCAACTATAGCCATAGAGGTATGGGGATTACCTCAAATGCCACTGAGAGTTTATGGTCCGAAGGTGCATAGCTGAAGTCCGCGTGCAGAAGGCCGTAGGTGACATCGGCGAAGATCAGTTAAGATAAGTTTAGGTTATAATGGTGATCTGTTTACCTAATGTTGTTGGCGTGTTTTTAGTATTTTCCAGCGTGTAGTAAATTGCGTGTTTTTATTTCTTTCTGCGAAGTATTGATATAATTATTGTTGGAACTGATTAGGTGTGAGCAAAGCTTACCAATACGTATATAAATAACTGCGATATTTACTAGTGTGATCCAATTAATGCTCATAGTTCTTTGTATGCTTTATTTCAATACTCTTACAATTTAATTTATATTGTGGTAAATGATAAACATTGTTGTTCTGATTGACTAAATATCTGATTATAGTAATTTTACATAGCGGTATCTCATAAACTGAATCTTAAGGTTTATTCATGTACAACTGCGACACGTATACCATGGTACACGCGCAACGGACTTAATAGTAAGGACTATTATCCTGATAACTTTAAATTATTAGTTGATGTGACGATATATATTTTATGCATATTGCGCTTATTTTTGATTAGTTGGAATTGTTTTTTTGATCTTCTGTAATCATTTATTACGTCATACTGTTACATCTGATATGATCTAGTTCAATATTTGTAAGCATATATCAAGTTATTAAGTGTTTCCATTTGAGATATTTTACTTTTTGTTATATATTGATATCCTTTTGTTTATTGAAAGAAATATGACATCACGTCGTCTAACATAACGAACGCCAATAAATTTAAACCTGCACGAACGTGACCGTCTTTTATTTGCTCTGAAATGTCTCAATCCAACCAGTGTAGTTGATAGTAGTTGATTTTAAAACGCCCTTGCGTAGCGGATAATCGTCGATTTTGGATCGCCCTTATGGATTCGTAAGACCGAGGATCTTCCTGTTTGGATCTGCGGATTTGGTACTTCAAACTGGTGGCGCCCTGGTCAAAAGTAAGTAATTGACCCACTCCCACGCCGACGAGCAAGTCGGAGCACACATGTTGCGCTGGCCGCATCCTTAAGGGTAGGTATCATCTTATTCATTATATCTCGCTAACACATTTAAAAGGGTTTTACGCGCAACAACCCTAATAGATATTCAATAAAAACCGTAGTCTTGCGGTTTTGTTCTGGTTTTTCGTTATGACCATGTTTGTGAAGATTTAAAAAATGGATTATAGTTTCTTAGAGCACTTTTGAAGCACCGTAGAATGGTGTTCCGTTCTCCCACGTTTCATCTTCAAGTTATCATCATCAGGTAGATTTATTTACAACACGTTCATTGTATAATCAACCAAGCTTTCATTAAAGAAGGCGGTTTGTAACCAGCCTTAGGTGTTGGGTGCCAAATATATATCCTTATGTGTTAGTTACTAATTAGGCGGTCCATATGCCAGGTTTATTAGACGGATTCAATTATTTTTAAAAGGCGTGGGTCTATGTCTTGGCAGTTAGGTGCTAGCGCCACTAATTTTTTTTACTAGAAATTTATCAATGATTGTGATTGTTGAAAATAGGGTACCAAAATTTAGAAAAATACCCTGTATAAGAATGTTGAAAACTGTGAATACACGAATTAGTTATTACATTGACTGCAATTGACCAAAATAAAAATCAAGATTCCAAGTAACTTCTGTATTTAAATGTGTAAACTTACATCATTCCTTCCAGGACAATGAATCCCATTCATTTGAGGTAATGGTAACGCCCATAAACTAATGAGAAGTTTATCTTATGACGTTTTACCAATAACTCACGACTTACTCTTTGCGAATGTTCCATGCCAGGCTGCGCGAAATCCGATGCCTTTTGTTCCCGAGGGCGGCCGTCATCCTGAGCTCGGCATAGACATAAACATATCAATAAATAAATTGACACCTATTAAAGCCGAAAACAAACAAACACGTTACAACTATCGGAAAGCTGACTTTCATAAATTATGTAATCTATTGTCGAGTGCTGACTGGCCTCCTCTGGGTGTTATGCTTTGCCTGAGGGCGCCTGCAACTATTTTTACCAAATATTGTATTCTATTGTTGATAAATGTGTTCCCCAAACTGTTCACCATAGTAAAAAGTATCCAGTTTGGTACAGCTCCGCTACTACAAAAACCATTAAATCCAGGGCACGAATTCGTAAAAAACTGAAAAACAATTCTACCGAACTACTGTATCAGTTTCGTACGCTTAGAGCTAAAATAAAACGAGTTATTGATACTGATTATGAGGGTTACACTGTCCGTTGCGAGGCGAGTATTGGTTTAGATCCTTGCCAATTTTGGTGGTATTCTCGGTTCAGATGGAGCCAACAGAGCATCCTAAGCCTCGTCTACCTGAACGGTGGCCAATGCGGTGGATCTCGGGGGGCTGTAGACGCATTTGCGTCATTTTTCAAATGTATATACTCACCAAAAATGGATGTCCCTTTTCAACCGCTTATATATTCTAACAATGTACATCTATCTATAAAATCGTTCTCGAACTCTGATATTTTAAAGGCATTTTGCAAACTCAAGCCAAAAATTACTCAGGGTCCCGACAACGTGCCAAGCTTTTTGGTTTAGAGGCCTTGGCGTGTACTTTGATTCTGGACTCTCTTTCAACACACATGTACAAAAAATAAGGGAAGCATCCATAGCGATGTTGGGATTTGTGATGCACCCCTTTCGAGAATATTCAGTCACTCAGAGTATTGTACCATTCATACATACGCTTCAAGCTGGAATACGCATCCTTAATATGAAGCCCTTTCTATCAAGAATACATCAACGCTATTGAGGGTATTCAGAAAAGGTTTTTGAAATATCTTGCTTTTAAAACAGGGCACTTACCCTGCTCGTGGTATCGATCATACTTTGTTGCTTGGCTTGGTAGGTTTGGATTTCCGTCACTTGCCCAAAGGCGAAATTATGTTTGTTTATTATTTTATTTAAACTAGTTAGGGGTTTGGTAGACTCCGATCATCCGCCGAGTGGTTTAATTTTCCGAGTTCCTTCTATTGCTACAAGATCCAGGACCTTATTCTACCTGCCATCAGCATGAAACAATCTAATGCTAAGAGAACCTATATATAAAATGTGTGCCCAGTACATCAATATTGCTGCCAACCTCGATATTTTTCATATGTCATTAAGTCAGTTCTCGTATCAACTTAAAAAACTTATTTTTATATAATTTGTAATTTGAATTTGTATTATACAATTTATTATAACTATGAACTAACACAAGATGTTAAATATTGTTACCTATTCACTAATGTGTATTATTCATTTATATTTGTACATTATTGTCTTATAAATGGATTTTCTGTTAAACAGAAAGGCTTAAATAAATAAATAAATACATATTATTAGAATATTAAATCAAAGCAAAATAAAGTACTACTTTTTAATCTATACCTTATAACAATGTATAGGTATAGCCAATAAATATATGCAGGTATAAATGAAATTATTATTAACTAAACTTAACCTAAATCAATCTCGTGGCAATATCAGTAGACCAATAAACAGTCACTCAATAATACCAAGTTAATAAAATAGCCTGTTAGGAAAATATGCACATATACAGCTGTTAAATAGCTATAGGTAAACGGATTGAGCTCAAGTCGATTCCGACATCAAGGTGGTAAATCAAATTTGTAAACTTTAGTTATGTGAAATAAATTACTGCCATGAGCTTTACAGTCAAGTACAGTAAAACATAACTCATCAGCTATTCTGACTCCAGCCAAATGAGCTCTCTAACTGAGATAATATCAGATATAATTAAGATTAAACCAAGTATCAACCGTAGCAACGATGAAAAGATGCAGAAACATATATAATGTACAAAATAGATAACCTACAGCTTTTTAAAGGTAAGTTCGATAAGCAAGATAGTATAACGATAACACCAGTATAAACGATAGACAACTAATGACATACGGTCGTTTAATTATAAATTTACTAAGTAAAATTATGTATTATGATAAGATATATACGGTAGTTAAAAGGTAAATGACCTGCAGTTGTTTAATTATACATTTATTTATTAAACTTATATATAAGTATAAGCTATACGCGATAAAGAAAGCAAACGACCTACGGTCGTTAAATTATACATCCATTATTTAAAATGATGCGGTAATAAGGCAAACGACCTACAGTCGTTTAATTCTACATTAATTAATTAAAATGATATATCAGGACCATATCGAAAATTAAGGCCCTTAAATTAAAATGGATGTTACTTGTATCTGGTAGAGTTGTAGACACTGGCGTTTCCTGTGAAGTACTTCTCTATATTGTGGTTATGTCACCCTGACAAAAATACCACTGTACGGCTAACTGACGGCGGAGTTAGCCAGGTCAGCATCAAAAGGAGGAAATGCTATCTCACGGAAGGAATTTTATTCCACAGAAGGAATTCTATCCCACAGAAGGAACCTTAAAACAAGGGTCACTACACTAGTTGGTCACTGTGACCCTATAGACGATATGGCAGTGATTTTTGAAGTGAAAACTATGCTGTTCTAAGAATACTTATATTCACTTTTGATGCAAATATTTCAGAGGTAGAAAATTCGCCTCGTAGGTACCGGGACAGACGCCCGGTACCTCCAAAATTTAAAAAAAATTTATTTAGTTTTTAATGTTGTTTTGTTGAAGTTTTCACTCCTGCCGTGTGGCCTTAAGCACACATCGTATTTTTTTCTATTAATTTCCCTACAAACGTAAGATAAACAATGAGATTATTAGTATTGATGAACTAAACCTTTTAAAAAATGTAAGTTAAATATAAGTAGCATTTAAAAAAATAATCGTATGATAATTATTTGAAGCTTAAACTTGGGCGAATAAAATCAAAAAGTGTTCTAACAAAGTACAATTAAGTTTTTTGTATCTCTACAAAGTCAGAAAAAAAAACAATAACAAACTCAAGATTTCGGTTTTTGACGCATATCTCGGAAAGTAATCGGAGGATCTGTGGACTGTAGACTGGACTCACGAGGCTCAGGCGCGATTGAAGCTTGGACTGAGGGCTAGCCGGTTCAGTAAATTTTCATTCATCTTTCAATGAATCTAATTTTTGTGCTTAAGGTGATATGGGTGTAACTTCAATTGAGTTGCAGCAAACGCAGGATCTCTATTTTTTTAAAGTGATTTAATCAAAAATCATAATAATCACGAGGATATACTGTCAAATGCATGACTGGTCACCTTTTTTATGAATCTTCACCATACTAATTTACTACTAGTGCGCCGGGTATTTTTTCCATCTGAAAATGTAGAATATTTCGCTTTATGAATCCAGACAGATTTATTAAATTCATAACAAAATTCTATATATGGCTGCTGAGAATCGGGTTTTTACACGCCAAAATTAGTATAACAATTACGCTTAATTTTGCGAAAGGTGATAAAAGAGCAGCGAGTTATTTATTTTAACGTCTCTGTTATTTTTGCAGATTTACCATCTTCTTTTGAACCAAAAACCGAATATTTCGCGGGCATGCGTGTGAATTGCTCTGCCAAGTTTGCGCCATCGAAAATTGGCGCATTTATTCATTCTGGTATTACCTAGTTTGCCTCCAACTTCCCTAGTGGGACAGTTTATCGTCCGGGATAAGAAATTACGCGAAACTACGATAATTCGAAGATTCGTCAAAAATCGCAGTGATCCTTGACACGTATTTATTTGCCGCATGCATTATAAACTTTTCCCTTTTTCCAATATTGCTCTAAAAATCACTTTTGAGAAAATAGCATTAAAAAAATAAATTCAATATTATAATGACTTGTCCAGAGTTAACATTTAGAAACTTTGACGAACATGATGTGAATGCTAAGTGGGATAAAACGACATGAAACTGTCAAGCGATCTTCTGTTTTTACTTCTTGTTTTTGAAAGTAAGTTTCGTTAAGTCAGTTTCTTTAATAAATGTACATATTAGTAATTAAGACTCTGAAAGTGAACCGCATACATATAATTAAAACTTTTTTGAAAAGACGGGTGGGGTCATCGCCTATAGAATTACAGGTTAGAGATTATGTCACGATAATAATTCTAGTACTTTTTTCCTGCCAAACGCACGATTTTATCAGGGCGCGTGTTGGACGTTTCGGGGCCAACTAACCCACTTATAAAATACCTTGTTAAAAATAAAATAAAGTAGATGTTGTTAAAAATAAACTTCTTTAGATTAAATAGATAAGTTCTTGGTTTAAGGACGCATTTGTACACCTCCCTAATATAATTTTGAAAAATTCTACACATATTTTTCAGATTGCGGAGTAGGATCGTGCGCATGCACAATCGCAATAAATCTCATTTAAGAAATTAACAGCTCTCAGGTAAATTATCTCTTGATTGGTAGGCAATAAGGAAGTTTGAAATTTCAAACCTCCTATAAGTGATTATCAGGGATGTTAAGGTGTAACGTTAAAAGCAGGGCAGCGCGCTATCTTAAAAAGCTGCATAGCTAGTAGTCTTATTATGACATATTTCGGAATATTTCGAAAGTATAGTTCGTGCTTAACCGTCACTGGCTATCATTAATCTCAACTTATAATTTCGGCGATAAAAACGGGTGTGTTGGCCTATTAGCGGCCATACTGGTTGAATCTACACGCCTCTAGAGTAGCGAGCCATAAATAGTAAAATGGCAACATTGGCCGCATGCCAGGGGGTCGATAGGAAGTTCTGCTAGTGGCCATTTCCCACTGAATATTTGATTTTATTTCTATTAACTGTATACGTAAAGCTAGCATGAATCTAGTGGAATGGCCGTAGTTAGTGGAAAATATATAACAACCTAAAGGCCTTAGCTTCCAGACAGCGTTGCCATTTCATTATTTATGGAATCAACCTGGCGAATTGCACTTTTAACGCCATCTTTATTTGGATATCATTCATAACTGCGAAGAGTGATGTGTACAGTTAGTTATCCGGACCTTAAGCTGTACTGTCAAGTATATTTAGATAGAAATATTTAATTTAAGATTAACTATTAAATTTTATAGTCTAAGAGTCAGTGACATTTTTCAGTTATGATTTAGTTAAGATGTATGTTGAGGGGCATCAGGATTAGTCAGGATTCCAGTCGTAAGAAGGCGGCAGCACGCCCCCCATGTGTAAACAACGATCTAATATTGGCAGAACGATTGGCCAGTCTTAAGAGGGTCACAGAATACCTCCAAAATGTCGTGGGAGCAATGAACTGTTTATTATTTAGTTTAACTCAATTTTTTTATTATGTTGTTGTAGCAACTATTCCAGGTGTATATGCCAAATTGGCAGAACAAAGTGGCGGTCCTAACTATCTGGCAGAATGATTTATTGAATGTGCCGTATGTGCGCCCTGACTTCGTGCCCTCAGTCTCAGATTAATTTGTATTATGACTGCTTTAAATATAAACCATAATTTTGTTTATTTGTTTAGAAACTTTTTAGTAATCACAGACCTTCATTTACCTTTGGAGTTGAGATTTTAATATTTATTCGATGCGAATGTGACTTGTAAATTACAAAAAAAAATCATTCGAGAATAACTTTGCAACTATGACGGTCACCAATAAGCTGTATGGTTGTTTTTTATAGAAAATTTAATTCTCTACAAAAAAGGTCTCTTAGTTACTAACTCGAATACGAGAAGAGTGTTTAAAAAAATATATTTCTTACAAGCGGATTACAAGTACAAGGCTAATATATTTATAAATTCGTGAATGCTTACTCTGCATGAGAATGAGGCCGTAAGAATCTAGAAAGGCTGACGTTCTCTGCAGAATTGCAGTTTCTATGAGAACGTAACACCTCCCGACGTAGATGAAAGCACATCCTGTGGTTGTGATTTCATAGATTACAAAATATCATTATTTGACTCATTTTTGGTAATGATTTGGACCTTCCTAAATCGTTTTTGCAAATATTTACATAGAAAATATAATATTAACAATGAAATAATAATATAAATCAATATGGTCCAAAAGCTAATTCTCCTGACGTAAATTGGGTAGAATATTTCTAGAAGATTTCTTCCTTGTTCTTCGAGGTTCGCCTGTATTTCTTTTGTTTCCATTAAATTGACAAGTCGATTGTGGGTGGATTGAAAGATACGGGTGCATGCTGATTGGTTCTGGTCAAGTTTAGTGAGGGTAGGCTAATTTCACTAAAATCAAACTGCTACGTTTGTAAGATTCAAGAATAATTGATTTTATTTGAATCTTGCATTCGTTGGGAATTTCTATTAGATGGAGTCCTAAAGGTGGAACAGTATCTCTAGAATTTCGGCAGGTCGACGCACGTACTGGCTATTCGGTTTGGTACAGTGACGAGCGATTTTCCATCAATAATATTTGTCGATTGTATCTCGTGCAATCGGATTTTTAAACGGGTGGCAAGTGGCGACGTTTGATTCTTGCTTAATCAGCTGAACGGCAGGCACATGGTGGATTGGCTTCCAGGTAAATGCTGTGGGCGTTTCTACAATTGGTCGAATTTTGGACACATCTTTGGACCACTACTGGGCATACTTAGAGTTGCTTAGTGCAAGGTAAAGTTTATAAGGAGTGTTAATTGTAAGCGACTTGATATTTGGGACTGGTATTAAGTGTAGATTAAAATATTGATATATTTCAGTCTCGTTAAGTGGAAGCTTTAATATAATAAATACAATATTGAAACCTTTAACAAACCCTTAATTCAATTAGTTTTTCAATGCCCAATATATTTTGGAAATTAATTGGTAGTGGTAATTTGTCTGAGCTTTAATGAGAGCTTAATGCCTTAACTTCTGACAAGAGTTCATATGGATCTACTATTGAATTATGGAGAACGTTGATCTTTGCAGAGGTTAATGCAACCTCTATTTTACCTAGAGTACTGTAGATAGTTTGATATATTAATGTGATCTGATTTATGATTATACATATTCGAAAATAATCATGTAATTGAGTGTTGTGTATCTAACAGTGTCTTCAAGATCATCTCGTTAGTGGTAACCTTGGATATTATTTTTTTTGAAATGTGTTAATTGTAGAATCCAATAACCTTATTTGATTTAATGTATCGATTCTAAACTTATTTTGATTTGCTTGCAAATTTGTTATTTTTCGACAATTTTTTCTGCATCATTTTGGTCCCCGTTATGCATTTAATAATTGCTCCTAGTGGGTTAAATAAACTAACCTCTTTTGTACGTGATGTCTAAACTGATGGTAATAATTTGTTTGATTAGATTTTTTATACGTTTTTCAAGAGTATAGAGTGATGTCATTGAATTATAATATTCATTGTATTATGTAGTATCGTTTGTTAAGCTAAGGGAAAGCGTTAATGCTTGAGCTTTTATAGAATAAAATTGATTAATAAGCGAATTCAGGTTGACGTGTTGTACAAAGGACCAGTGGTTCGATGTTACTTTGGCTGTTCCTAATTTGAAGGGTAATAACCCTGGGTAGCTGTTTAAGTCGTCGTAGTTTATACCGCCTGACTCGATGGTCCAGGTCCACCCGGAAGAGTAGATATTGTTTTAGATTCATTTATATGAATTATTTCTGTATGTTTAGTTTTTGGGTTTTGAATCTCGATTTTATTATTTTCTAAAATCTTTGTTAAGGTGAATGGACCTAAGAATTTCTTTTTAGTTTTTCCGGATCTATGTTCGGATTTTTTGTATATTTGAGAAGAGAATTATTAGATTTTGCGTTGTTACATTTTGATTGACTTTGTCAATAATTTTTTATTTTAATTGTTTTGAATTTTCTGCGATTTGATCGTATAAAATTTGGGTATTATTTTTGTGGTTATTGATATTGTTGTAAAAACGTCCTTTACTTAATTGCATTTAATTAAGCACGCCACTGGATAAAAGTGCATGCCGCGTACGAATGCACAATGAACGCTCCATAATTCTAGAATCAGCCGTCTGGCCAACCGTTGTTGATATCCCAACCGACTCCAGCGGGTGGAAATTTCCAGCCGTAAGCGGCAAGCGCGTCGCTAGAATTAATATTAAGTTTTAAGTTTAGTTGCCGTTCAGCTCCCGAGAAGGAAAGAAGTGAGAGACCACCTTAGGCCAGCGTCAACGTGGATCTTCAAGAATCCTACAGGGACGAGCAACTCATCCATTTAGCCCCTAGCCCCATATCTCTAAGGAATTTATGAGATTTTTCGGCATTTTTGGCCACTAGAGACAGCCAATTTTTCGACATCTCGAAAAAGATAGGGCTGTAGAAAGCTCACGGACGAGCGAAAAGGGCCCTGAAGCAAAGGAAAAGGCATTGCAGGACCAGCACTCTCAACTGGTACCGAATCAGCCTTCTACCGAATTTAGAAGGACTTAGAAGAAATTTCGGAGAAAAAAATTTTTTGAAGACAGAAGTTAAGTACTTGAAGAGGCCTTGTCAAGCGGCCGAGTACCAACAATTCACCGAGACCTTCAACTGTAGTGCGCACCCTACAGCAACACCCCGCGAAAAAGGTTAGTTGCGAGCACCTTGAGTCAGCCTACTGGTTTGGGTTCCTCCCATTCACGTATGTGCCTCTCTGGTCCTCAATACTAGTCGTAGTTAAACATTGGGCGAGAGTAAAGCGCGTCGACGGCCAGTTCGGTTTCGAGAACTGTAGAGCCCCCTGACTCCCCCATACTTTACCTACTCGGCCTACGGGTGAAAAGCGAAAAGGCATAGGAGCTGAAAAAAGAAAATAAGGCTTCACCTAAAAACTTCGGGCGCGTTCAAAGAGTGATAAGTTAGCCAAGTTCGTTCGGGAGATAGCGAAGTTATACTGTTGCGACTGGAGCTATCTCAAAAGAAGAATCAAAGGCTATTTATCACTAGTTCGTATTCCATACAAAACCAGCACGAACTGAGAGTCGTGTCCGGGGAGTAGTTTGGTCTAGATACACATATCACACATTAAATTCCCAAAAAGTCCCCCTTGACGCCCCTGAGTTACACAAAACCTCTGTCAGAAAACTGTCGAGCAGCATCTGACAAGTTGCCAGGGATTGGCATATAATACATAGCAAACACCCCCTAAAAATCCACAAGAAACCACGATTTTTTAAAAGCCCTCCTCGAGCAACTTCCGTACGACCCCTCTTAAGGTAATCGATACCAAAAACTCGCGAATAGCGTCCGACGCCCTCAAAAGACGATTTTTGTGCGATCCTTGTTAAAATTCGTAAGGATCCGGCTTCTTAGAAATATTAAGACTCCAAACGCGTTTTGAAAATCTCGCGTGCGGAGCGAGAAGTCCCAAAACTAAAGACATTAATACGTGTTAGATATTAATTAAAATATCTTAAGTTCTTAGTTAATAATTGTTCATTAGAGAAAAAATCAAATAAAACCTGTTATACCAAAAATATTAGATTAAGAGTTAAACTCTCCTAGTACATGTATAAGGCTTATCCAGTGAATTGGGACACATTTTAAGCTATCACTTGATATAGGGATTTATCAGGATTTTATTTCAACTATACAGGGTGTCCCAATTGTTTAAATTGGTAATCATTCGAATTACTGATTTTTGTATAAGGCTTAGCCAAGATTAGGAGATAGGATTAGGTCGTAGATATTTTGTGTGACAACTACTGATGACTACCTTTTGACAATCCTCCCCCCTGCTAAGCCCTTCTGGCACTTTGTAAAGACTTGCTATAAGGATTCAAGTCAAAATTGAAATTTTGTACATTGACATACAAAAAGACGAATAACTCAAAAGTTAGTCAAAAATAAAATAAATTTAAAAGCATCCCCTGCCAGTAGACCCCCCTGGGAATCTTTCCCCACTACCGTTGTTCTTCAAAGCATTTGATTAATAACGTTTCGGCCTCCTAAGGGAAAAAGTAAGCCGAAGTTTTGTTTTTACTTTAATTTAAACTTTTGAGTTAATTTTGTAGTCCCCATATACAGGGTGACTCTTAGAATCAAGTGGAACTCCTATACGTCTATAGGGTGTTCTAAATTTCTTGCCCAAGACAAATTTATTGCCCACTAACCTTGTGTTGTATTTAATTCAGCCTTCTGCTGACAGACGTTCTGTGGTGGCTGCTATCTACAATTTCCCTTGGATAGCGGGGAAGGCTTTGGTGGGCCCACCTTCGTTCCCCCCGGACTGACAGTGAGATCAGGTTGGACGTTGTCTGAGAAGTCTTATAAATAGCGAGTAGTCGACTCGATAACGACTTGGCATCCCGTGAAAAAACATAGACATAAGTAATTGTAATATAAAAATGACTTTCCGAACCCCTCAGTCGACGGCAACCGCGCACCAAAAGCCCCCGAGTGTGGATGAGCTCTTGGTGCTAGAACTGAATAGAGATAGGTCAAAGGAACAGACAGCGTTAACCCAGAGTCCCCCGCTGACTTCTAGCGAGTATATTGGGGACCCTGAGGAATTTATATTAGACCCGGAAGCGGCCTTTGGGTGTTACAGGGAATCTGTTCCCAAATTCACACTTAATAAATATAATGGGGAAGCTCAAATCGAGGCGGGGCTCCACATAGGGCAGCTAGAGCGTCACTCGGCCGAGCCGAGTCTACGCGGCCCCCTACTGGATCACCCCGAGCCGCACGTGACACAAAGTACGCCTTGGCCGCTCACTGGAGCGGTTCCGAAGGCCAATGCGCCGCCACGGGCGACGTACGTGCGCGCCGACGTCAATATATTCGGTATGAGATGGTACAAGATTCATGGGATCTCGCGAAATTATGTGTCCTAATATCAGTTCTTGTGGACTAAAAGGTGTTCTAGAATGGATAGTGTTATTGTATGCTATAATGGCATATGGAATTAAGTTGGTTATATCGGAAGTTAGGTCCGATTCTCATGCTCAAATAAGGTAGAATAGAGGCGTTCTACAGGTGAATTTGACTCATGGTAATAGGGCGTTGTAAAGTGAACTTTAATATTATGTGCTTTTAAAAGTTCGTCTACTACTACATTCTGGAACTCCGTTCCGTTATCTGAGATAACTTTTCCAGTAATAATTGGTTCTTAAGAATGTTAGTGTTTTTTCGATACCACGATGGTTTGGTTTTCCTTCATGTCGAAATTTAATCATTACTATTCTTTTATTTTCTTGAACATTATTTACTAATTTTGTGCATTCGATAAGTTTCAAATTTCTAAAGTCACAGATTGTCGAAAATAAGAACGTAAATCTTATGAAAAGAAATAAATGTATGTAGTTTTTTTTTTATTAAAGTAATCCTTTAGGAAATTAGTAATTTCCGTCATATTTGTTGGTAAGGTTGCGTTTATTATTTGATGACCAAATATCTCGCGGTCTACTTTCGCACCCACGTTTTATAGCAAATACTAAATAGGGCAAGCGTATTATATAACACCTTATTTTTACGTGTTACAATAATTCTTAAAGTAAATGCTTAAAGATATTTTCTTTAGAATTTCGCAATACGAGATGGCGTGTTTGTATTAAAATATACTTTTATCTTTTTTCGTGTATATTTGGTTCCATGTTTCACAGGTTGTTTTATATATATTTTTTTTTGTTTCTGGAGGGATGTTTTTAAAAGGGTTTTCTATACATGGTTTTTCTACTATTTCGAAGTCATTAGGGCGTTCGTATATTATAGATATGACGTGTGATCATTTGTTTATCTCCACAATCTATTGCTTCTAAATATTCTAATAAATCCATGCCTATTATTTCTTCGAATCTATCACCGAAATCAAAGACATAAAATTTGTAGTTTTTGTTCACTCCGAATATTTTAAAAATAGGTATTAGAATTGCTCAATTGTGGTATGATGTCGTTTGAACTCGATAATTTTCTTCAAATATACATTCTTTGTAGAATTTTTGATCTATTTTAGGGGAAAGAAACCCTTTGTTACTCCCTGTATCGACTAAATTATTAATTAATTTTCGATATGTAAATCTATGGTTCATCTATATGAAGGTTGTTAATATGTATTAATTTGTCTCGTTTGGGAATATGACTAGGTTTGGTCTCTTTATTTTAGGGTTTTAAAGGCAGCATTGGATTTTCATAATTATGCATTTCTTTGTGAGGTACTAATGCTACCGTGTTGCATTTTTCCTTTTCGACTACTTCCTCAGTTTGAGGAGAAATGGTAGTGTTATTAATTATGTTAGTTTTTTTGTTTTATGAGATTGCAATTTAATTCTGATCTATAGTTCTAGGGTTTATTATTACTTCAAATGCATCAAAATTACGTACAGATGATATTTTATTTTCGTGATGTAAAGGTAATATAACATCTTTAGTTTCTAAGTACAAAGTTTTAAAATTTATGTTAGCACCAATATATGCTAAAAAATCTGCACCTAAGAGTCCATCGAATTTTGGGGAAAAATCAAAAAGATAAAATTTATGATCTCCTGTACATTTAAAGGATGGGGATATTAATATTGGTATATGCATTACTTTATTACGGAGAGAAGTCGCATGTGCTGATCGCACGAAAAATGGTTCTGACATAATTGAGTTTGGATACATTTTGTAAGCGAGATTAGGTTTTAAAAACTACCAGTGTCGATTAGAAATTTTGCGTTAATTTCTGGTAATGTAATATCTGGTAAATCAGTAGTTGCATAATAATTTAATAAAATTAAGTTGGTGGGTTCGCACTTTAGGTAATCCAGAAATTTTCAGTATTCGAATGTATGTATCAGTATAGTTCGAATTATTTTGATAAGTATCATTTTCATTATACATATTTTCCTAAGAATCTTGTTCTGGGGTGTGTTATTTTCATATTCTGGACAATAATATTGATAGTCGCATAATTGATTAACAGGATAATCAATTTGTTCTTTTTGACTTTCAGAATAATCGGGTAGATTGTAGACTGTTTAGCGGGTCAACCGATTAATTGAATAATTTTTCAACAACATAATTTATCTTGGTTGTTGCGCATTTCTTAAAACAGTGTTTCCAGAAGAAACGTCCATAGGTTCAGGTTGTTGCGTTCTTACAGTTGCGGATGTCGACGACAAGCGTCCTTGATTTAAATTATATGTAGTTTTTTTGCAGTTTGTTTTTGAATAAAATTTGGCATGGGTTGAAATTGTTGATTAATTGGACAAAATTTTGATTATTAGAGATGCTCTATTATATCCTAAACATTGCGGTCTGTTTGCAGAATAATTATTTCTAGGAGTAAATTATTGTGGTACAAAATTGTTTATTGGAACAATAGCAGAATAATGCGTTCGATTAATATTTGGTGATTTTTGTGCATTAGAAGCACATCGCTTCTTCAAGTGACGATGGATTTTTTAAACGTACTACTAATTGCATATGATAGCTAAATCCGTCTATAAATGTTTTTAAGATTAAACAAGGGATTAAATTACCATATTCACTTATTTTTAATAGTTTAAGTTGTCTGATATCGTTAGGCATATTTGCTTTTGAGAATAACAAACTTCTGGCATCTTGTAATCTAATACCAAATTGTTGCGGAGTGTCATTTTTTCCGGTTTTAACCTAATAATATCTTGTATTACACAATCGATTGATCTTTTATCGGAAAATTTGACTAAACCCCAGTTTTGTAGTTCTATTCTAGACGGTATTAGACCTGCAGCTCTACCAACTAGTTTTTTATGAGTATATCTAATAAACAAACGTTTATTTGAGCAGCAGGATTAGCTACCATCTTTATGATTATTAACGAAATTGTCACATGCATTAATAAAGCGATTTATTTGTTTCTAATTTTCATCAAATAAACGTATGTTTCCGGCATGGTACCTAATTAACGTATAATTAGGGTTTGCCATTTTTATTATTATGATTTAGCAACTAAAATTTAAAATAAAGAATAGAATTAAAATTATCAGATCTTCCAATTTACACGAGAAAGAAAAAATAAATCGATGTTCATCAAGAAAAGGATAAAGTAATGATACACTTACAACAATATAAGTACGATGATTCTCATTCCTAACGGCCAGGCCCAATAGAAGGAGCGATGCTGTCTCTTCCCTGGATTAACGTTATGAGGATCGGGACGATGCTTGTTCCCAATTCTCGCACCAATGCCAATAGGATGTTGAGCGAATTTAGTCTCTTCTTCCCTGGTCTGGTTGAGTTGCCTTGCACTAACTTGATCAGAAGGTTCGAAAATGCCACAAATCGTTGAAACGAACACAAATCAATATGCTCGATGAACGAAAACCTGCTGATAAATCCTACCACGACTGCGCCAGTTACTAACTCGAATACGAGAAGAGTATTTAAAAAAATATATTTCTTACAAGCGGGTTACAAGTATAACCAGCTAATATAGGCGGTTTACATATATTTAAGCTCGAGAAGGCTGACGTAATCTGCAGAATTGCAGTTTCCATGAGAACGTAATTTCTTGACATTTTTTTGTATATTGCGTAGTTTTGCGATATTGTCACGATTTGTATTTTTTATCTGTGATGACACGCCTTACTTAGCGTGCAGGAGAGTAACTCAGATTTAGGAACGCACTACGTCAAGTTGAGAAGAGATAATAAAGGAGATACATCGATAAAAACAGTAACAAGTTTATTTACAAACAAACTTAACAACGGTTAGACTGTATACTAATAAAGGCGTGTTTAAGATTATAGATGAATTAAGAGTTTACACTATACCCAATTAATATGAAATGCATGTCTTCTCGAGGGAGGCTTAGTTCAAAGTTTGTCTAGCAAGCGACGTCACTATTTAATTAATAAAGTTTATGTGAGCGGAGTTGTCCTTTATTTAGGTATTTGTTCTGATATTTATAAGGTAAGGCTTTTAAGGTTATCACAAATTGCTAAGGCACTTTCACTACTTTTTAAAACTCCCCAAAAACTATCCCTTCACTACAAGTTCTGATACTTCATAAATTCGACTCTCTCTATACTTTTTAGTAGCCCCCGAATGCCGTATACCTAGGCATACGTTCACCCAGGTTAGGTAAGGACCTGACAACCTTATACCTGTGTATAAGTGTTCTCAGTTATGGGGGTTGTGGGATAGAACAACTAGAAGTGGACGTACCTGTGTACTGCCCAGCAACTAAATTGAGCGGTTTGAGAGACCTGAAAGTCTGATTAACTTGGCGTTTGCCTGCGTATTTATACGTTACAAAATGCTGATGGCTGCATCATTAAGGATTAAAGTCGCTCCCGTCGACCGCTCAAATTGTTTATAATTAACAGTGAATGTTTATATAACATTTTTCAAGTTCAAATTCAAACTTAAGACAGGGTGATATTTAATTAATGAGTTTAATTAGTTTACACATTCCCCCTTTCTGATAACGTTGGTCCCCAACGTTTTAACCTGACTTATTTGCTTTAAAAGAGAGAGAACCGACCTCAATTCGAGAAGACATACTGTATTGCACCTAATTTTATTATAATTTATTATATATTTCGTCAGTGGACTTGTTCTGGCTTAGATCCACCCATTTCCATTTCATGTAGTAAGTTCTTGTATGGTTTGCCTCGCACTTTGTGCTAGTTATAGGTACATGTAACAAAAGAGAAATAGTTTTACTAGTTATACTAACAATGTTATAATCTTATCCTATGTTTTCTTATTTGTGACGTTTTCTGTTGTCTTATTAACAAAATAATAATTCGATAAACCCGGCTGTTTACTAGAGATGTATTATTTCAAAATTTATTTGCTTCTATGGCCAATAACGTTTTACGTCTTAATATTCATTGTGTTAATAAAGCAACTACGTGACAAACGTATTATTTAAATACGGTACTGTTATTTACCTTATTACTAATTATATATGATAAAAACTCTCGATTTGATTTCTTTAAGCTTATTGATCTATTATACCTTATATCTAGTGCAAACCTATCCGTTTTGAGAGCATCTTTTTATTCTGGCTTATAATGCCATTTTTTCAAAATTAGATTTTTATGTCTATGGACAATAAATTGCCTTTCATATGATATCTCCTCTATTAAGATGCGTCCATCCCAACAGAGGTGACATTAATTCATTTTCTTTGTTTTTCTTAGTTTTTTGGAAAAAGGTCTGTTAATGAGGTATATCTATAAAGATAATGAATTTTTTCCCTTGGCATTAAAAAGCAACTCATTGCGGCCCTGTCTTAAAATAAATTACCTATCCTATATTAACAATATTACGGTATGTTAAACTTATTATAAAATAAAATTTAAAAAGCTATTATAAAATAAAATTTAAAAAGCCGGTTCTGTCTATATTCTATTTAGCCATTGTTCTATACTTCTTAATTTTAAATCCGTTATTTACAAATTTATCAAAACTATATAGTATATGGACTTTCCCGTCTATGTATAAAATATTTGCTAACAGCATTATAACAGTTTATTGACTAAGTTATATTTCTTGACCTATCCAAAACTGATATTGGTATATCAAATAACGCAATTTATTTTACTTGCTCACTTAATTCAACATGTCAGTTTTAGAAATTATGCAACATATCATATTTATGACTTTATGAATCTTATTATTTTCTCAAGTTATTGACTTGCAATGCGATCTTGCGTAACTTTGTAATAATGATATTCAAATTACATTTACAGTAAACATTATGTAAATTAGCTTTAATAAACGAAAATTATACGTTACGCTTTTTAGCGACTGAGTAAGTCGTTATTTGTAGATTCCTTTGCTGTCGGCTGTCGGACGTTCCATTTAAGTAGTTTGCTTTTGTGTTGCGGACTGCTTGTTTACGCAAAGCCTGGTAGATGGCGCTCGTGATGTCGACCGCCCGTACTTCGGCGAGCGTCCGTGGATGCAGCACGTGTCCGTACTCTGTCTTTGGTGTCGCAGACCGTCCGTAGATGGCAGCAATTGGCCGTACCTCGGCGCGTGATTCGAAACCAATATGTGCTTATTATATGTTTAGATTTTATGCAATAGCTAAACTGACCTAGCCTGCGTTTATTAAATGTTTAATTGCTTAATGATTTATTTGATTTTGATGTTTAATTTAAGTTATTACTGTTGTTGTGACGTAGATTCATTAAGATGGCGGCACTAGGCCCAATTAACACTATATTGCTTGGAGTCACTATTTTAGATGTGACGTAGGTGAATTATGAGTGTCACGACGCTCAAATTAAATCACTTGGCAAGCGAGGGTAGCTTATTTTAAAGTTTATTTGGCATAGTGACGTCACTATTTTAATAAAGTTTATGTGAGTGGAGTTGTCTTTTATTTAGGTATTTATTCTGATATTTATAAGGTAAGTCTTTTAAGGTTACTTAAACACTTACACTTTTTAAAACTCCCCAAAAACTATCCCTTCACTAGAAGTTCTGATACTTCATAAATTCGACTCTCTCTATACTTTTTAGTAGCCCCCGAATGCCGTATACCTATGCATACGTTCACCCAGGTTAGGTAAGGACCTGACAACCTTGACATACCTGTGTATAAGTGTTCTCAGTTATGGGGGTTGTGGGATAGAACAACTAGAAGTGGACGTACCTGTGTACTACCCAGCATCAAAATTGAGCGGTTTGAGAGACCCGAAAGTCTGATTAACTTGGCGTTTGCCTGCGTATTTTTATGCTACAAAATGCTGATGGCTGCATCATTAAGGATTAAAGTCGCTCCCGTCGACCGCTCAAGTTGTTTATAATTAACAGTGAATGTTTATATAACATTTTTCAAGTTCAAATTCAAACTTACGACAGGGTGATATTTAATTAATGAGTTTAATTAGTTCACAATATAGCGAAAATAAAAAAAAAATAAATTATTTTTTACATTCAAACGCAAATATCTCTTGAACTGTGCTACATACGAGAATACGTCTCAGAGACTTTTTATAGAAAACTAGATTTTCTAAAAACACGTTTCTTAATAATTTTTCATATCTCACGTAATTTCGGAGATAAAGTGAAAATGAAGAATTTTCTTTTCGGGTTTCTGAATAATATAATCAGTATCGACTGAGAACCACAAATTATTATGTATATTATTGTAATTGTATTGTATTTGAAAAAGTCATGATTATTAAAGTTCCATGCTCTAAATAGTTAAAAAACTTTAAAATGTTTTTTAACTATTTAGAGCATGGAACATTAATAATCATGATTATTTCAAAAACCATACAATTACAATAATAGACATAATAATTTGTGGTTCTCAGTCGATACTGATTAATCGTAGAATCATTTATATTTTTATGGGTCATAGGTATCAAAAATGTTCTGAGACGGGAAATACATATAGTAAATAAAACATATTTCAAGAAACATCGAAAGTAATGATCGCACTGGTGATTTGGGCATTGGGAAACGTTTGATCCCAAAAAAAAATCCTATAAATTGAGGCTTAAAGCAGAGCCCATAGTGTCTATTTTGCAGAGTATTTTTCAGTGTAGTGTTTTTATTGATTTTTTTTTATTAAATAAGGTAGGTTAAATTTAAATTATTTTAAATGTAAGCAAGTCTGAGGGTTTTTACACAGTGTGCCACTTGGATGAATTTCACATCGGCTGTCTCAAAAAATATGTTTTAGAAAGTAACATAATAATATTTTAATTTTTCGGGCATTGTGTGCACTTAATCTGAGCTTTCGTATTTTTTCTTTAAGCACCAACTACCAATTTGCATATAGAATAACATTTACTGATAAGCAATTATTAAGCTTTTCTAAATTATACATACTTTTTTCGCCCACACTGTATAAAAGAGATAAGTCAGATTTTATTTTATTTTTATCTATTTTTCTCTCATAAACTCATACTCTTATCGATAATTTTCATATAATATTTAATAATCCCCGAATCGTTATACTTGTATATTTATTATTGGCTTATCCTGGTTTGATAAAATTTAAATACACAAATTTTGTACAAAAATATTTTCCATTCCATATTAATATAAAAAACAGTAATTTTATGAGAAATAGTTTAATTTTATTATCCAAAATTTTAAGTTGGAACACATTTTTATAAACCCTAAACAAGCAAAATAGTCTCGCCAGTACAACTTTCCTATATGTAGATATGTTAAGGCTTAATCTCGTCAACTTCGTCGCGTGGCTACGTCACGGTAGAGCAGCTGTCAGTGAAACAATCCGGTTGATTAACCATCCTTCTCTAGTTTATTATTCTTGACATAACTAACTAAGTAAAGTCAAATTGGGAAAGTAAGTTCTGTAGATGAGATTAGAACATTTTGCAGGGAAGACTGATCGGCGTTTATAACCCGTCATAATACGCCCACTTGAGAATATATGTTTCTTTTTATGAAATCATCTAAAAATCATTATTGCATAGTGGAAATTAAAAGACGCATCAACGTTTGATGACAACTAGCTAATTTCATAAACTAATGTATGTGCCTATAAGTGCATTACCTTGACGACATTAATTTTGAATTTATATAAATTAGTTAAAGAAGTGAAATCAGTTTATCCTTTACCAGATGAATTTTCCCGTAATTCTAGATCCTGGCATCGCCACTTATATAACTTTAGCAGAGAATATTAGGAAAGTGACGCAAAAGGCGCAATCTACGTTCAATTAGCATTTTGATTAGCTATGCAGCTAATTACAAGCTAGAAGGCGCTTGACAAGAGGTTATAGGATTCTATGAATTTCAACATACCCCCACGGACTAATCAACAACTTCAAAAAGGATAGTTATTAAACGTTATTGGACGATTTTTATTTTATTTCTGTTTAGTCTGTTTTGCTTCTTTTTCATTCGAAGATCGATCCATTTTATTCGATATAAAGATGTGATTTTTTATTTATTTTGACTTTTTAGAAAAAGATTTCATTTGGCGATAAAATGTTAAAACCGGAGCTCTAAAGTCTTAATGAAATGGCGGGAGAAAGAAGGAAGAAAGGCAGAAAACTTATACGATCGATGAAATATTATGCAGTGCGGGACACACCGTGTTTCAACTGCGTAACCCTATTGAACTAGTGTGGGCACAGATGAAGGAGTTTGTGTGTAGAAGAAACGTAACTCTTAACTTGACAGATGATATGAAATTAACCGATGAGTTTTTTGAACAGTTTACTGTGGAGCAGTGCAAATCACGGTGTGAAAAGCAGAGAGAACTGAGATTGAGTATATGGAAAAAAAACCTATGATGGACATTGTTGTAGATGAGTTAATAATAAATTTTGATCAAAATGACAGCACAGGAAAGCTCTGACGATAATTTAAGCTTTTGGGAATAGAAGAAATACCAACATGAAAGTAATAAATACACTTACCTATCATTAACCTTTATGTAATATTTTGTGATATTTGTTTTGTTATATTATTAATACAGTTCCTGATATTATGAGTATATATGATCATTATTGAAAAACGTTTTCTGACCTTGTTCAAATTTATTTGAATGTTGATGTAATATTTGTATTATTTTTTTTGTAGTATTGTGTATTGTGGTCTTCGCTATCTCTGTCGTACACTGACTCTCCTTTTTTTCATCTGCGCATCTCAGAGTTCTTCCTATTTTGCATGATCTGTAAGTCGATCACATGGCTGATTTCCTTAGTTTAGGCAGATTTCTCAAATGATATTGATATAAAATCTAATTTCTTTAGGCTTTGATCGGCCAAAAATGCCACACTTTCCTAATATGTCCTCTGTATCGTTGTCGTTACCTGAAATAACATTTCATGAATGGATGTTGCGGCCTAGCCCAGGAGTATTATTCCAGTACTAAACATATAATTCATGTTTATTTTACGTACGGGTTTATATAGCGATTAAGTGACAGATTTCACTTGCATGAAATTACTGACATTATCAATATTTTTGCTAGTTTAGCGTTACTGTTTAATGCAAAGACGCGGGTATTGGTATATTAAACAAATTACGGAGTGTGCTTAAGATGACCCTGCAGAAATGAAAACTTTATAAAAGTGATATTACAATACATAATGAGTTTTATGGAGGCGCCGGGCATCGATCGCGGTACCTCTCGCATGTTAAGCAAGCGCTCGACCACTGAGCTAAGCCATCGATGAAATTACGTGCGTCAAAAGTGAATATATAATTATAATTATTATTACAATAGTTGATTATTACATTTATAGTTTTGCAGTTATGTAGATAGATGCCTTATTTCTCTTGTTAGTTAGTGTCGAAACGAAATGGTGAAAGGTTTAAATTTAACTAGCTCACATTGTATAAAAGGCATCATAGTTTATAAAGTGGTCTCTTATACTGATTTTGGCGTAAATTCTCGTCAAATGATCACCTTTTCTAAACAAATGCATTTTTGCCGAAAAAAATTAAACACTAATTTTTTTTTTACCCCTAAATCGTTTTTATATTTTTCCATAAAAGCCATTTTCCAAACACCAAAGACCTCTTTTCCAAAAATATTCACGCCTAAAAAAATTACTCGCCATTTTCCGATTCTGGGGTTGGATGATTATCAAAAAGAATATGTCCCGAAAATTTTATGAAAGTTAATTAATTTATTCCATAGTTATCGTGTACTGAAGCAAAATTTTGAAAAATCGCACATTTGAAGTAATCACCTGGAAACGGAAAATCAGATTACCAAAAACCATTGGCGAACCCTAAGTGTTGCCTAAAAACGTGCCAAAACTCCACGCTTAACTGTTTTCGAGAATAATGCAAAATTGAATATTAAATTCTAACAGTTTTCATCCAGCTGAAATTGCAGATGTTTGAGTATATACCGAGACGTTATTTAGTTTTGCGTAAAGCTATATAAACAAACTTTAGTAAAATCATTATTCTGATAACTAATATAAACATTAAATACTGTGTTTTGTCTCCACCGCAATGTAAATACTAAAAAATCTGAACTTAACAGATTAGAAAATAATTATAATAAAAAGGTTTAAACAAGAGTTCCCGAGCTTCCAGTCGCGCTCGCTTATATCTTCTACCTGACTTATTTCCTGATCATTTTGATTATTTTCACATAATAGTTTTTTGCACCTCACTCTTTCCCATAAGGTGCTTTGCATCTTTCATCTTCTTTTATCAGTGTTGGAAGCTTGCAAATGATATTTTAATTTCTTTTGTTTTTTGAATATTTGTGCTTTTATGAAGCGATTCGCTTTAAGTCCGATATTTCAGCAATCTTAATATGGTCAATTAATTTGTAACTTCTTTATATAAACTTACAACAAGCTAAATAATATAGGCGGCTCGGTTGTTTAAACAACTAAAATACTGATCTGTAGTTATGTAACAAGTAGAGACCAGACGACAACCTAAATCATAATTTTTTGATGTATTCGGTTTTGAACAAAAAGCGGATTTTATGCTTTTGTACGAAACATTTCGACCCTAAACCTTACAGATTTTGATCTGTGCTAGGTAGTCTAAACGCAAAAAAGCTCCTCAATTGATAATTATAAAAGACTCCGACGTTGGTGGCGCCATTCTATGTCCCATAGTAGGGGAGACGACAGAAAAATAGGTGAACGTATTTTATCAAAATTTTCATTTACGGTACTTCACTTGGGAGCATATGAGTTGGGTAAAACCGACCGTCTGCCGTTTGTAAGTAGAATCCCAAACTTTTGGGGTGGCTTCAAAAAGGGTGATTTTTTCGTTTTGGTGAACGTCGTTTATCAAAGATGAAAATTTTATGAGTGGTCTGTATACTTAACCTATATAACCAATTTACTAAGGCAGACGATTTTTTCCCAACCTTCTTCTTGGCAGACGCCCGCCAAGGTTACAAAAATTCGCCGTTAGGTGAACCTAATTTATCAAAAATAATTTTTGCGGCAATCAATAGCTTTTTTAATGCTTTTAGCCATAAAACATTGGCAGACGAAAAATCTGGTAACATTCTCCTAGCAGACGCCGCTATACCAATAGGGTGCCCTTTAGTGAACCTAATTTATCAAAAATAATTTGTGTGCCAATCGATTGCTTGTTTAATGCCTCTATTGAAAAACATTCAGCAGACGAAAAATCTGGAAACATTTTCTTGGAAGACGCCATTTTGTTCATCGATTATTTGCATTTTGGTGAACTTAAATTATCAAAAATATTTTTTGCGTAAGTGACTATTCTAGAAGTGCTATTAATCATAAAACGTTGGCAGAAAGAAACCTAAATTGGTCGATACTATATTAAATCTTGCAGATCCAAGAAGAACTCTAATAGGTACCGAATAATTTAGCCCAATACCAAAAACAAGATAAACTATTTGCAATTAATCATTTTCTTATGGATAAAGATGTCTCCATGTGGGTCGGTTAGAATTCCAAAATATACGATAGAACGTCAGATAAAGAAATAATTCATTACTCAAGTAGTGTTGTAGCTGAAACCTTGAAAATGGCAAAGAAAATTGCTTACCAAATACGAAGCACTGAGGCTCCCACATCCGCTAATACAGTTATTCAGATGGGGACCTTTCGTATCCAAATGGCTTATTTTAAAGCACTAGGTAAATATATTGAAAGTTTTAGTTACATAGAAGTTTTAATGGAAGCTGAACTTTTGGCTGCAAGGTCTGTTAAAGCTGTTTTATCGGGTACACAACTTAACAGATGTAAAAGGTTGCATACGATATTTGCAACGGCACTAATGGTTCTATATTTTGAAACTTTTTTGAAAACATATTCTGATTATTACGCATTATGGGAAGATTTGACACTCATACAAGAGAAAATTAAAAATGGAAAGGATTTATCAGGAGAAACAGAAAAAAAATCTAAGAGATTATACAAAATACTGTGGGGATACACTTAAAAGGATCGATGGTAAAACCGCTCAGGATTGATACACTTACTGCTTGTTAATTCAAATTTACTGGGACTTCTCAAGGAGTATAAGGATATCGGACTTTGAAGTATATACGCATTCACTCTTTAAAATATCTTCAATATTTTTTGCATTTAATCAACCAAATTACTCAAGATGGACGGTTAAATTTCATGATATTCTCGTAAGAATGGAAATCGATTATCCAAATTACAAGCAACATTTTGCGAATGGTTGCTTTTCGGTAAGGCGAACTCAAAAACCATTTTTAAGATGTACAGTAGACCTTACCCTTCAGCAAACTATAAATGCTGATGCAGCTTGCCATTCTGAGGTTACTTCCATTACAAATTCAACACATGACAGACAACAATGGGCACAAAGCCATTCTATTAGAACCTTAATTGTTTCAAAAACACGGGAAGATGCTGTCATTATAAAGAAGATGCTACACAGGAACTTAATGAATCCCGAATATTAAAAGATAAACAATCCTTTAATTCCGTAATATCTACCATTAAGAATTTCATAAGTCCATTTGAAGATGCTTAAGCAGACAAATTGTATAACATTTCGACAGGAATGGTTGCGTCTCAAAAAACAGTAGATTTTTTGTTGAAGATTTTAGACTTTGGTAATCGTAATCAATTTATTGAAGAGTGTGCCTTAGATATTACAAGATTTGAAAGGCCAATAAAGAGGCGGATAGTCCATACCTTCGCTAATAATGGTGTAAAGTACAGAGTGAAAAAAACGATACTCTTAAGGAATTAAAATTTTAAAGAGATCCTATGAGCAACATGCTACTTATATCTTTGGACAACAAAATTGATTCTGAACTTGTACTCAGCTATACTTTAACACCTGTATCACTGTATCTTTGCAATTTCCATGATAGTACGGTTAAAACACTAAATCATCCCTTCTAAAATTATTTGAAAGTCACGACAAAAATCCAGGGGAGCCAATGGATATTGACGTACGTATTGTTGATGCATTTTATTTTCTACACCTAACTAAAGATTCACCATAAACTTTCCGGGGCGTAGCCCGACATATTTTAGGAAAATTGTGCGCTTTTAAGAAATTCACTTTGTATTTGATAAGGTTGTTACCCCATCACTGAAGAGTGTTGAACGTGGTAGAAGAACTACAACCGGTACAAGAGAAAATTAATACATAATAACAGGTCTCAATCAAAGGCGACCTAGTAACTTTGTTGTTGCTTTACGGCATTATAACTTTAAGCGAACTTTAATTAAATACATAATGATGAATTGTCAAATGATATTTACTCGTCGATAATCGATAATAAGGTTTTGTATGTAAATGAAAACAATGTGTGTAACAAATTCTGCTCACAGAAGGGAAAGGTATTAAAAGAAATCGCAGAAGAGTATTACTGTGAGCACGAAGAGGCTGACTCATGGATGATCACTTGTCGACAACTAAAGGTTGTAATATAGCAGCAAAATCTTCAGATACGGATGTGGCTGCCTTAGTGTTGGGCAACCTTAATAAAACAGATGAGAATAAATCGTTCTGGATGGAAACAAGGCATATTTCCAATAACTCACTAAGGTATATCAATTTGAAAAAAATATAGGGTTCCTTGGGCCCCCATATCTGCAATGCTTAATCCTATTTTTTATGACCCACCCAATAATGGGTGGATATATAATAGTGATAAATATGTACCATCTTGGTTTCAAGCTCCTCCAACACCGACCCAGCTATCGGACATACTTCTAATTGATGATACAATATCTGATAGTTAAGATGACTTAGCATTAACAGACGTTTCATTAAGTGACGAAGATTCCGATTAGTTTTTGCTGTTATTATACTTTTACATTTAACTTCTAGTATGTTGTTTTTATACATTCATTTAAATGTTTTTTTTTTAATTATAGTTTTACTTTTCAGTTAATAATGGTGTTATATTATTTTTGATAAATTTAGGTATTTCCGTCGCCAAGCAAACTTCATTGTTACCATATTTCAAAGTATGTCGCTGTTTAAAAATTTGTCAGCATTGTCAGTTTGGTTTGTCAAAATGTACTACTTTGTCAGCCTGATGACATACATTGCTTAAAATAAACAATGAATTTTTATACCGTATCAGTTTTTTTTTAAATCAGCTGTACCTACGTATTTGTGATAAACTATTGTTAAGTATACAGCAGATTTCTTTTTTGTTTATTACGTGTATTTATTTTGACGATTTGATAGCAAACATATTAATTTTTCTCACTTGTACTTTGATACCACTAACAGTTGAAATCATTGAAATTGAAACAAACTTTTTAAGCATTTCCCGTAATTTGACTTTTGAACCAATGATTTCACGATACATATTACCGTAAATGTTTAAAAAGCTTGTGACAATTACACTAATTTCGACTGTATCTTCTACGTATTAAAATTGATATAATGTTGTGAGATACATTTCAGACAGAGGAGTCAATAAAACTCAACTTGTGTCATTAACAAAAAATACTGTATTTCATATTTCATTTCATTAGAATGATTTTGTTTATTTATTACCTAAAAGACAACCCGATACTATAATAGGCTCTGTCAAGAAACCGATTCCAGTTTTTTTGTCTGCCATTGATAAGAACGTTAATAAAACTCAAGTAGGTATAACTTTGACAGCGTCTGCTAGGATAGTGTTTCCAAATTTTTAGTCTGCCAATGTTTTATGATTAATAGCACTTTAAGATGAGTCATTTAGCGCAAGAAGTATTTTTGATAATTTAAATTCACCAAAATGCAAATAATCGATGAACAAAATGGCTTCTGCCAAGAAAATGTTTCCAGATTTTTCGTCTGCTGAATTTTTTTCGATAGTGGCAACAAACAAGCAATCGATTGGCACACAAATTATTTTTGATAAATTAGGTTCACTAAAGGGCACCCTGTTGGTATAGCGGCGTCTGCTAGGAGAATGTTACCAGATTTTTCGTCTGCCAATGCTTTATGGCTGAAAACATAAGCTATTGATTGCCGCAAAAAATATTTTTGATAGGTTAGGTTCACCCAACGGCGAATTTTTGTAACCTTGGCGGGCGTCTGCCGAGAAGAAGGTTGCGAAAAAATCGTCTGCCTTAATAAATTGGTTATATAGGTTTAGTATATGGACCACTCATAAAATTTTCATCTTTGATAAACGATGTTCACCAAAACGAAAAAACCACCCTTTTTTAAGCCACCCCAAAAGTTTGGGATTCTACTTACAAACGGCAGACGGTCGGTTTTACCCAACTCATATACTCCCAAGTGAAGTACCGTAAATGAAAATTTTGATAAAATACGTTCACCTATTTTTCTGTCGTCTCCCCTACTGCCAAAAGAGAGATGGATCTGAGTTACTTGCGGCTTTACAATTTCAAAATATTAGTGCCCATCAGTGGCGGCTCATGGTCATAATTATAGGGAGCTCATAAACGTTAAAAAAAAAATTATTTTCGAAATTTGAACCACGCCCAAATTTACCTAAATTTTTTTACTATAGGTACCTGAATTTTTAGTTATTTGTAAAGAAAAATAAATCCAAGCAATTGTTTTCTTTTAACCGCACAATTTTACAAACCAAACACGATTCCGCGGGTTCAGACATCATAAAAAATCAACTCGAGATCGAAAAACAGTCAACAATTCATTATTTTAAAATTATTACGAAAGTTTCGCGTTCGCCTCAAGCAATAACTGCCTTATCATTATCCCTCAAAGACATGACAACGACTAAAAATAGATCGGTTTTCTTTAATTCTTAACGATCGAAATATAGATTTCTAATAATCCATAATAGTATAACGCTGGTCGCGTTTCAGGATAAAATATCAACAGGTGCATAGTTCGAAGGTTACTTTGCCGTCTGTTATGCGTGATGCTGCGGTCAATGCCCAAAATCGACTATTTCTATCGCACCTTAGTCCATTAAATTTCCTATATGTAGTATATATTGCCTTGTCGGCGCTTCGAGCCGCGGCTCTGGAGTTTATTACGTGTAAAATATAAGGGGAATTAATGGTAAAATGCAATTTGACCCGTAGAATAGAAAATAGGTAAAGTTATACTTTTCAAGCAGGAATTGGACACATTTTACGATGTTTAGGAATAGTTTTGTATATATTAGGATGAAAAAAAGTGATTTACAGAAAGCATAATTTAAATAGGTTTTTTTTTTAAATTTCTTGCTTTCTCCTGTTGTTTTTGGAAGGTCATTGACCATTTTGTAAAGACTCAATCTGGGGGTGCCATATCGTGTTCACTTAAGTTTATAGTTTGAGTTAGGTTCTTTCATCCGAGGCCTCAATAATAGTCTGAGCTTACTTAACTCTATGTGTATTGATTGTATAATGGTTGATATTACAATAATGGTATCAATGATCTTAATTAAACCCAGTCGCTAATCAGGTCAGCGTGTTTTGCTATCCGTGCAACAGTGTGCAGTTTATAAAATGTATTATGATAATATTTAATAATGACAATATTCTGTAGATATACAGGGTATATACTTATACCATTACACCTCCCCCCTTTTTCGAGAAAAAATTTCTCTAGACCTGAAATTTTTGTTCCTTTCTGTGATATGTAAGCAATGAAATATTTCAAAGTACATTTGTGAATATGTAACTCTATATAGCAGCAATTTACTTTATCTTGTAACTTTTAACACGTCAACCTGTTCTTATGACTATACAATACTTATACTATAAGGTATGGAAATAGAAGGAAGAGTTTGTTAGTAAAAAGATTAAGAAAGAATTCATAGTATGATCATAGAATAAAAGATATGGAAATATGAGAAGTGGAGCTCCGTTTGTCTAAAATTTATCTTACATCTAGTACATTTAATAATAAGTAACATAACCAATATAACGCATATAATAATATAATATAAAATGATATAGCATAATTTTCTATTCTATAATAACTATCAAGTCTATCAATGCATAGGTATCCATCGTTCTTTGCATAAATAGGAATTGCATATAATTATGCATTAAAGGCATTTTGAATCACTTACTAGTATTAATTATGATTAAAAGAAAAAAAATCCATGGTAATAAAATCCATTTAGCTTTAATAATAGCAGTCCTTTGATGTGTTTTTATTTTTCAGTAGTTGCCTAATAATGTGCCTTATTAAGAAATAAAATATTATCTATATTTTTCTTGTATTATTTAATAAAGTTATCAACCATTCTATAAAATGAACTATACGTAAGGTCTTTAAGCAGTTTTGTCTTATATACTTAAACATTTAATTAGTTGTATTTTATGTAGCATACTTAGGGATGTTTTGTTTGGTTGCACTTTTCTATTCTGGTTAAATTTTAAAAAATAAATTATTTTATAACCTTTTATTTTCTATCGCCGTCTAATTATGGTCGTTTAATTATCATGTAAAAAAAATATATAATGATTCAGGTCGTATACTTTCTTAGTTTGAAAGAACTTATTTAAACCTATGTTCTCTCTTTTTCTTATATTTATTTATTGTCATATATTTGTTTATTTATACTCCGCTACACTCGCTTAAACCTCATTTTATTATTACCTTATACCTTTTTCTTCACGAATTACCGCCTTTGGCGTACGTCATATCTGTATTTTATTGCCAAACTCTGATCACCGGCCTTTTTAGCCTAGACTGGTATTTCTCTAAAGAATATACTGCCATTAGCGAACATTGTTTGCAATTCTCATATAATAGACTCCTCCAGATGTATTGTGGACCGGTCCTTTTGGAGTCTTTTATTTATACACGTGTTTATCATTTATATTACTTTCATATTTTATCCTTATTACTCCCAGATCTTTCGACGATGTACCTAAGTCTTACGCCGATCAAGATTTCTGGTTAGTGATCACTTATAATATTTATTTATATTACTGAGGTATTTGCGGAGTTTGTCCTTCTTTCTATCTCTTCCTATTTCAATCAAATCTCTCAACATTTCGTCTCGCGCCAATGCCGATCGAAAATTTGACTTCAATATATTGTCACATTTAGGGTAAAATAATTAATAAATCGTGTTTCGAGCATTTTACTGTTACATCGTTAAACAAAAAGATTTAAAAATAAAACATGAAAATGAGAACTAAAAAAACAAAGGATCGAAATTGAGAACGTTTTAACAAAAAACTAGAAAGTTTAGAAAGCGAAATTAAAATAATAGATGTTAGGGGGAAATAATAAAATTTCCCTGCTTGTGAGGTTGTCTATGTAGAAAGCTTACTAACTTCTATTGATGACGTAACACCCAATTTTGTTATTGTTTGCGAACTTCCCCAATATTTGGTTGATCAAGCCAGACATTTGCGAAGCTCTTGCGTTCAAACTCGCTCTTGTTTTTAATTTGCTTGCGTTAGCAGATACTACTTTTTTTGCTACTTCCCTAGCTTTCTGGAAGCTCTTGTCTATATAGTGTGCCTACGTTCCATAAAGAGTTTATTTTCAATCCAAGCTTGTCTCGATAAGAATATACTTAATAAAAAAAATTAATTCTTAATTACTAGTTATTTAAATTTATAGTTCCGATGCTTATTTCTCTTTTCTTTTTCCGAAGTAATCGAATATATAAATATTAAGTTATTACATTGTTTCTTTTGGTTTTTTGATTTTATTGAACCTGGCCTGGTACAAATTTATACAACTAAACAATTAGAAAAAAAAACTGAAATACACACAATCAGCCTTCGTTCCACTGAATAAGTGAAACTACTTGCAAGTAATACTCGCCCTTTTCTGTGTACATAACAGCACTAAATTATCTATTGCAAAGAACGGACTATATCAGCCGTATTTTACGTATAAAATTATATTAGTGGTCGTATTACTAGCTCGAATTTGCTTTCCAACTGTCGTTTTGCTCGATTTATTAATTAGTTAATAATATCTCATTATTTTCAAATCCATAAAATTTTTCCATGTCCTCACAGATTATTAAGTTACGTTATTTGTGATGTTAAAATTTAATCTGCGAATCTAGATAGTACCCATTTTTCACGGCACTTTAGCGATCACTTATTTTAATGTGGATAAAATTCAATGAGTTCGCGACTTTATTTAACATGATTTCGCTTATTTAGTAAGAATTACACTACTGCCTTTGTGGCATTATCCATTCCGATATGGTACTGTATCGCGGTACGGTTACTTGCTTGCGTGTTTATGGAAATCTACCCTCAGGTAGTCCGCCCTCAGCTGCGCGACTATGTAAGTTTCTCATTTATTATTTGGTATTCGTTATTCATAATATCTACTATTTAATTTGTATTTCTTCATTTTCCGAGTAATTTTCTATCTAAGATATATATTCAGTTAATTGGATGTATAATGTTTACCATATTAGAATATACAATTCATATTTTGAAATGAATTTACAATTTTCAAGTAGTGTTTGAGTATTGAGGAATCAAACTTAATCAACGGATCTCTAATATCATCTCGTTTTACTTTATTGCGTTTAATTTCATCATAATAATAACTAACAGGCATGCCCGAATAAGATATACCGCTATTTGTTTGAATTTTGTTTGTCCCATTGTAAAATTGATGAAATTGATCATGATAAACTGACTAAGATCATTTCAAAAGAGCGTCAGCGAACTTAACTCAACTTAAATATTTCTTATTATAAATTTATTTTTTACTCAAAGAGCATCCCAATGGGTTTGAGTGAACCAGTTATTTTGTACGTAAATCGCTATCTAAACGAATCCCATAAGAGAATAAATATCCAAATTGAATCATAAAAGTTTTATCGTATCAGCTTCAAACAACTGTCAAAATAAAGAAATGAGTTTCTGGACGTTAATGAATGACTGACTTCCTTATTTTAATGATACTCTTTTTAATATTTTAAAAATTATGAGATACCTTTGACCTCTTACTACTGAAAAAAAAGAAAATTTCTTATTTTATTTTATTATTATTTATTTGAATGCGTATGTGATTAAGTTAATAATCAATTATTGGTAGGTCTTTTCAAAAATTTTGCGTTTAACAATTCGCCACTGATGTTGAAATTAGCATTATTTCTTGCCATATCTGTATACCCTTTTTCACATTAACCCTACATTGTTATAAGCTACGGCTTATTTCACCTATAAAATATGTCTTAGTAATAAGCAATTTCCATGTAATAACTGCGTACAGATATATAACGTGTACGGCGAAATTTAATGCAATAAATTACATTATTTAAACCATATTGCGTAAATTACAACCATTTCCTTCAAATTCAAAATCTTTAACTAATCTTAAATAATATTTATATATTATAATGATGTGATAAAGCATAGCAGTTATTTTATTCATATTGAAAATAATTATATTCCATCTTAATCGATAATTAAATATATAATATGCAGCTAGCATTTAATTCACTCGATTCCGATTTCAGGAGTTTTGCTATTTGCTACGCGCCGCGTCATTATTAACATTATTTATTATTTTTATGTATATGCTGGCATATACGAAATTTGCAATTTTGTAATTTTGCGATATTAATAACTACGAGTTGATGACCTATGTTCATAGAATAATTGCGAAATTCCGATTACTTCAATACTATATGAATACTCGTTATTTAAGAGAATTTATCTACGTTTTATTTTATTATTTACTTTACAACTTATGATAATTTATATGCTGCGATGTGTAAAATATTCTACATCAATATGATTTGAAAATGTACAAAATTGTGAGATTTATCATACTTAAATAATTTTTGCTACTGTTTAGTTGTTGAAATACCTTGTATATTTTAGTATACTTCTCAATTACGTATAGCTTGTTTTATTGGCACTTATTTATACTTCCCATGACGGAAAGCTAATCGAAAAAAAAATATTTTGCGATTAACTACTTATATATATTTGATTTTTAACCGACACAATGCAGTTTTGCGCTTTTTAGACTTTTAATTAAACTATAATTTGTGCATGTTTGTGCATCTACTTAAATACGATTGGTCTACTGATTTCCAGAAATTTTTGATCTTTTCAGAGTTAATCGGCTAGGCACTGTCCCAGCGATTCGATTTGATAAATCAATACTTTTACTGCAAATATTTGACTGAGTATTAAGTCTGAATAAATTAAATGGTTATATATTATATATTTCAAATAGAACGATGGTACCTATACGTATGCATTAAATATGATAATGAAAATATAATACTTAAAAAGTTACCCTAATATATCCTTATATACAGGAAAATATATAACTAACTTAGCACCTTTTAACATTAAATTTTATAGCCTATAAGTACCTGTGCACATTTCTACTTCACTTATGTTTTTTTTTCCGCATTCACATTATTGTTTTCCAATGTTCAATTGTCCATGCATAACCTCCATTTTTATTTTCACATCTTGTATTCACCAAAAACCTAAAAGAGAATTGTCTTCTTTTTTTCTTCTTCTCTTAGCCATCTTGCTAATTCATAAGGCCTCTGTGGATTATTTGCCTACCAGGCATACTTTATTTTGACCACGTATGAGGGAGTGGCAGGGTCACCATGTAAAGACTCAATCTGGGGGTGCCATATCGTGTTCACTTAAGTTTATAGTTTGAGTTAGGTTCTTTCATCCGAGGCCTCAATAATAGTCTGAGCTTACTTAACTCTATGTGTATTGATTGTATAATGGTTGATATTACAATAATGGTATCAATGATCTTAATTAAACCCAGTCGCTAATCAGGTCAGCGTGTTTTGCTATCCGTGCAACAGTGTGCAGTTTATAAAATGTATTATGATAATATTTAATAATGACAATATTCTGTAGATATACAGGGTATATACTTATACCATTACAATTTGACCTTATGGTCGAGCCGCCACTGGTGCCCATTATAAAAATTTTTCGTTGATGAGTCCAAGATATTTTGAATATTGATTTACTTGGTCCTAAATGTCAAAGAAGCAAAATCAAATGCAAATAGGCAACTTTCAGTTCAAAACAGATTAGCACAACATTAAAATATATTTTTTGTCATACGCTTCCAAAAATAGCTATTTTACGGACTCATTTGAGTCCGTAAAATGCTTC
>MU183571.1:63861-90634 GCA_016904865.1 Pissodes strobi
TAAAATGCTTCTTTTTAGGCCTAGTCCCTAAAAGTCGTCATGGCAACTTTTACGGACTATTCCAAAAGTCCTGAATATGGCTAAATGTCAAAAATTGCGAATGACATGACAAAATTGTCAAATAGTTGTTACGATATCAAATTCTAAGCTAACTTTGTCGTACATTATGATTTTAAAAAATATGGTAAATTTGCAAATTTAGGCGTTCTGAAGAATTGCAAAAAGCGTATAAATAAAAATCAAATTTTGGGAGCGTATGACAAAAAATAGTGTTTGTCACACGTACCTAAATAAAGTTTTTCAGGACTCATCTGCTATTCCGGACTCGGCTAATGCCTCGTCCGGAAAGAGCAATGATTCGTCCTGAAAAACTCCATTTTAGGTACTTGTACCAAAAATAACTATTGCAAGCCTGTAGTACCTTTGGGGCTAAATTGACAATTTAATTTTTTTTTGGCGTGCAAAACAAAAGATATTTCCTTTCAAAAAGATATATAGATTTATCGGGAGTTCTGGTTCTGTATACCGGAATTTTAAAATGCTTTTCATTATTCTTAAAAAAAAAAAAAAAAAAAAATAGGGCTGACCAAATTCATACTTGACTTGAGACGAATTTGATCACCTCTTTCGTATTGTACCAACATACCAAACAAACCATATTCCATGATCAATCTGACCCTGAGATCTTGGGGTCAAATTAAACGTATGAGTGAAATTGATTGATTGATTTCTAACCTAAAAAATATGCTATTATTATTATATTCACGTTAAGACCAGCGTTTTTACAAAAAAAAAACGATTTACAGGCTGGAAACTTAATTTTATTGGCGGCTGTACATTAATAGAAACATCTAGTTTTTATTGTTAAAAACCTTTATTAAATAACTAGGGAAAGTGTTTTTTTAAGAAAAAAAATGTTTAAAATAAAAAAAATATCCAAAACATATCATATTGTTGCAGCTAAAGGATCATAACTGAACCCGTCGAAGAAAAATTTAATAAAAAATTATTTTCTAAAAAAAGCCAAAAAGTAATAAAATTTTTACAAACTACATTTCTATTACCTCGATGTCTTTTTGAAATATGTATGCAGCTACACCATCATGATCTTTAATTTCAGAGTTTGGAAGTACTGTTAAAATGTCAGAGTCATCAACAATAAAATAATCATCTTCCACTGCTTTAAATTTATATTTCGTAGCATTAAGGGATTTCATACTCATAAAAAGGACTCCTTAGTCGGGTATCTCCTGAATTATTCAGACATACTTATGCACTGTCTTATTTCGCTCCTTTTTTCAAATGTCCCTATTCTACTAAGAAATATTCAGTCTTTTCTTCTATTTATTCGGCAACTTTGTCATCGGAATGCTGGTTCTGGTTCATCGTCTGAATTTGAGTAATATTAGGAGCCGTTACGCTTTTATCCGGCTCTACCTGTAGGTACCACTTTGAATCTTTGTAGGTAACCCACTACACTGTGAACCAGCTACCGTTGCGACTTCCATGAGTTGTTTTTAACCTTAGACAAGGAAAGAAGGACAGATAACATGGGAAAAAGCCTGTTACCAGCTGCCACATAAATTACTGGGTAACTTCAATAAATTAATTGAAATTATAAGTAATAAATAATAATTAATAAGTTAAAGTAATTTTCAAACGTAAATTAATATAGCCATTTTATAGGTAGAGTATGAAAAATATATTACCTACGCCTCTGTTGAATGACTCTCCTTGAAGAAGATTTATGGCTTTATTGATTATTTGATGACTGAAAATATCCAAGATCGGGTATCAAATTGCTCTCGATAATTAAATAAACATCCCTACCATGATATACTCAGAGGTAACATAATGTGTACATTATGCATTATTATCAAAACAAGAAATATGCAAATAAACTACAAGGTCAGCAGACAATTATTACCTGTGAAATGAAATTCCAGGCTCCTTCTTCTCACTTCGACTCTTGCAACCATATGTCGAACAATTTACCATTATGAATCTTAGTTTTTATCTCTCTTTGTTCAAAAACTCACAAAATAACTGCAAAATAGCACCGCCACAACAATAGATGTGTTTGCCACATAAATAATGGCCGCCGCTCTGAAAAGGCTTCAATTTCAGTACATTGGCCTAACGTCATGCGCGGTATCCTTACTATTACCTAATCTAAGTTTGTAACACCCTCTCCGGATCAAACGGCACGACTCCAGTAGCACTGACAGACGGTGCGGCCGGCGAAAACGGCTAAAACTAGGGTTCACATTTTCAGGCAACACTTGGGAGTAGCCGACGGTTTTGGCGGTCCGATTTTCTGCTTTCTAGTTACTACGTCAAATGTGCAACAAACTTTTTATTTGCCAACATTTAGCTTGAAAGAATGAAAACCGTAATTTTTATTATATAGACGAAAAATAGTGTAATTTATTACAATTATTAAAACAATTATTTTTAGTATAAAAAATTGATTAATCTTGATTTACATTTTCTGACACATTTTTCTGAACCCTGCGGAACTGGCGAGTATATTTGAGCGTCTATATTTTTGAGAAAGGGGTCACTTCAAGCCGTTCTAGCGTGGAAAAAGTCACGAGAATCGAAAAAACTGAGACGACGGACGGACGCTGACCCGAGGTAATTTGTAGGAGAAACGTTCTACGCTCTATTACAGCAACTATGTATTATGCCAGTCTCTCCTTCATATATTTACTTTTGACGCACATATTTCCATCGGCGGCTCAGCTCAATGGTTGAGAGCTCGCTTAGCATGCGAGAGGTACTGAAATCGATGTCCGGCGCCTAAACTTTTTTTATTTCATTTATTTTCTAATATAACTTTGTTGAAGTGCTCATTTTTGAACATGAACGCATCGGATAGAATTTAGAAGTTGTTGATGGTAATAATCTTGGCAAAGAATCAAGAGACCTGGATAAGCTTTGGACTTACGGCGACAAAAAATTTAAAGATCTTGCCGTGTTGCTTGTTTTGTTCTAATGAAAATTTACATTTGCACTTCCATTATATCAGAACATATGTCACGGAACATTTAAAAGATGCTGTTGACGATGCTGCTAGCTTGTATAAGTTGCAACACGTTTTTTTTCTTTTTGAAGTTAAAAGTAAAGATTTTTAATCAAAAGGAAACCTAGCCTGGAGAGTCATATTGCAAATGCCCGGCTCCGATAGTGGGATCGTTAGAGCGCCACCAGTTCTGTCCAACTAAACTGAAAAAGCTTCGCTGGTGTTGTGCAGTGTGGATAGGCCCACGTATTAAATCAACTAACTCAATCTTAACTTAACAAGAAAACACAACCTAAAATTTAAGGAACAATATATTTTCTACTAAGTTCTTTTTTTTTTGAAATTCAGCAACAATCCTACAGTAAAAATGGCAAGTTAAAGACAAAAGAATGTCAAATGACTATTGAATTCAACTAATAATTGGTGATTGTACGGAGACCAATTCTGTTGTTAACGGTACTGTATGTCTTACAACTAAATGCACTAAACACTACAAACCGAAGTGATCACTTTGATGTTAACTAAGCTAATTACATCTAGGTATGCGTGCGCTAATAGCTGCACCCATTTTAAATGTAGCAATAATAATATGTAGCAATGAACGGCCACAATAATTAAATCAAATCACTCGATAAATTAATAAAAGGAATAAAATTGGAATAAAACTATTGAAAGCTTGGCTGTCAATGCTTGACTTATATTATAAAGAGAGAAAGTTCAGAGCGGTTATATTACTCGATAAATGAATGAAAAGAATAAAATTATTGAAACTATTTTAAAGCCTGTCAATGCTTGATTTATATTAAAAAGAGAGAAATTAAGAACGATTAGGTCAAGCGGTCAGAAAAATAAATGAATAATGAAACTTAGCTCTTTTAAGGCACCATCTATAGTGCCAAATTCATTATAATTAATCACAAAAATAAAAAAAACAAGAGATAATAATTAAGACAAATGCTTCAGTACAATACCACTAAGATCCGGTCGAACTCTGGCGCCGGGCACCTGTTGGTACGATGAAACGCAAGGGCACTGGCCCTGAGGAAGAAACTAGTAGAGGACTCGCCAATTCAATTGGCTCTAGTGTAGCCTGGGACTAGAAGTAGCCCGGAAATTGAACTGTGGCTCGCTAATTGAGGTAGTAGCCTGGTATTCGAAAGTTGTAGGCCTGGTAGAAAAACCTGCTTCTAGCCTGCTAGTAAGACCCTGAAATAACCCAGTACGCATTAGACAAAGCTCCCTTACTTTAATAAAAAAACTATAGTCCCCCTTGCATAAATATATTTTCTTTATAAGACAAATCCCCCCAAAAAATATCAATAAATTTTCAATGACCATCAACAAATAAAAAAACTAAGGTACAGACAAACTGAATATAAAAAAGATAGGTATGAATCACCCCTAAAAGAAAATATAAACTTCCCCATATGATCAAACTCAAATTACATTAAAATAAAAATTCGGATTTGATAAAATGGAGTAGATAAGATAAGGCATGGGACGCAAAGCAAATGGTGCAATTATAAGAAATAGTACATTTCTATTTCTCGGAACTAACAACCGAATGTTACAAAAAGTGCAGCAGCCGGGTGGAAAGAAATCCCAAAACGATCTAACGATCTCAGAAATGATCGGCCGGTGATTGGAGTCCGGCAACTAAGGGGTTCCAAAAAGTTATGAAATATTCAAACCGACAATAAATATTAATCGACGAGTCTAATGCAGCGTAAAGGCATGTTTTATTAACAGAATTCTTATAAATATAAATCGGTTCGCTGGCCGTTCTACGGTAATGTAATATAAATCAAGCCAAGCTATTCTAATAATAATGTGCTTTGCTTATCAACTAAAATAAATATAGTTACAACGTGTTATAAATGCTAATACAAATATATCGTTAACCCATACTTAGAATAGAGTCAATTTACATTAAGAAAGGCGGCAATTTCAAGCGTATTGTCAGCAAATCGAATCAATAAATTTAGAATTCATAAACCGATGAGTGCAAAATACAGCATCTTCTTTTTCTAAATGCGGCGTATAAATGAAATTCAAAAATATTTGACACTGGCAAAATCGGACTGTTACAAAGTCTTGCAAAATTCGACCTATGTTGAATAAAATTCAAACAGCTTGCCTCTTTCAAGAGCTAGTCTTGTTACGTCACCTTTCCACTTATGTTTATTCACATCTAAGATTTTACTCAATTTGAAGTGCGATGACGTTAATGGTCGATGACAATTGAGATTCTCCTTCTGCTGCTGCCTATCCACTACTATTGGATGTTGGCGATCACATTCCCATAGACTTCCCGATCTGCTGCTGTATAAACCAAATCTCTTGTCCTTCTTATGCCCGTCCACTCCCTGATATTCCTCAGCCAGGACATTTGTTTCCTTCCCACTCCCCGTTTACCCTCTATTTTGCCCTCAGTAGCTGGTATTTGGGATTACTTATTATGTGTCCCAAGTAAGCAGCTTTTCTTCTTTTTATGTTGAGCAACATTTCCCTATCTCTGCTCAGTCTTCTCAAGATTTCATCTTTATTTACTCTCTCAGTTCATGACACTTTTAAAATTCTACGATAGGTTCACATTTCAAATACTTCTAGTTTATTGATGCAGGGTCCACGTTTACACTCCATATGGTAAAACAGACCACACATAACATCTAGCGTAGCGCATTCTTAATTTTAGGATGGGATCCTTGCCTGTGAGAACGCTTTTGAATTTGAAGAACTAATTATGGGCAGTCTCAATTCTGCACTTAATTTCATTTCCGTTATTCCAGTCACCGTTCAGCAAGGTACCCAGATATTTATACCTTGTTACGCGTTCTGAGGGCGCACCGTTTATTAGTAATCGAGCATTCTCATATGTTGATTTGCATCTGCTCACTATCATAAATTTCGTCTTTGCACCGTTTATTTAAAACCATACTGGTACTGTCTAGATGATCCATCATTTGCTGCAAGTCTTCAATGCTATCCGCTATTAAGACGGAGTCATCCGCATACCTGATATTATTAACCCGGACTCCATTTACTTTGATGCTCACACCACCGTCCTCAAATGCCTCATCAAAAATAGCCTCCGAGTAAAAGTTGAACAAAAGTGGACACAAGATACACCCCTGTCTGACACCTCTGCGTATTTCAACATCGTCGGTTGTGCAGTCATTTGTTCCGACGTGTGCTTTTTGTTACCAGTATAGGTTTGGAATACATTTAATATCCTTCTCATCCACATCCGTTCTTCTGAGTATATCGATTAGTTTTTCATGTTGGACTTTGTCGAAGGCTCCCTCGTAGTCCACAAATCAGAGGAAGACGTCCCTGTGTACAGCACGACAGTCTTGGGCAAGTACAGGAATGTCTAAAAGGGCCTCCTGCGTTCCCATTCCACTTCTGAAATCAAATTGTGTGTCCTTAATATTAGCTTCACACTTCCTATAAGTTCTGTTATGCAAAGTTTTAAGGAATATTTTCAGTGCATGCCTCACTAAACTCATTAAGCGATGTTCATTAGAAGTTCTTGCATTTCGTTTCTTGGGTAAGGGAATAAATGTAGATTTTAAGCAGTCCAGTGGGTAGTTACCTTCATTGTATATTTTGTTAAAAATGATTTCCAGCAAGGAGAAAGTCTCATCGTCAATCAGTTTAGTGACCTCGGCCCTTAAGTCATCTGGCCCCACTGCTTTGTTATTGATTTCATCCCTCGTTATCGGTGGACCTGATAGGAGGAGGTTATTTCTACGATTATTATTATTACTTTCCAGGTCCGCCCTCTCGTTGTCATAAAAAAGTTCTTTTATGTATTTCATCCATATAGTATTTTTGTCTTCATTTTCAATAACAGTTTCATTCTTGTTGACAAGAATTGTGAAGTTTCTAATTTTATATATTCCAGCCACTTCTTTGAGTTTTTTGTGTTCTCTATGGGTATTATGTATTTGCTGAAGATCTTCATTTCTTCGCATTCTTGTTCCATCCAAAGTTTTTGGCTCTTCTGATTTCTGATTTGATTTTTGCATTCAACCGACGATACTCATCTGCGTTTGAGTTCTTGTGTTGACGTCTTTCTGCCAATAACTGAAGAATTTGTTCTATCATCCATTTCCACAGAAGGTTCACATCAGAATTCACAGTCTCTTGTAGACTTTTTAGGTTGTTATTTATTTTATACTGCAGCTTTGTTCTTGTTGGTTCATGTTTGATCTTCTCTACGGCCAGTCGTCTCCTTGGGTTACGCATTTTTATATGTGCTAGCCTTACCTTCAAGGAAGCCAGAAGAAGAACATGGTCCGATGGTACATCCGCACTTAGATATGTGCATGCCCTCTCACTTGACGTACCAAATCGTCTGTTGATAAGTATAAAATCTATCTGATTTCGTACAATATTGGTGTTTCTGCTCTGAGGCGATCTCCAAGTGTAGAGTCTTCTTGGGGGTAGCGAAAACCACGCATTGGAAACTTTTTCCTCTTGGCAGAACTGAACCGGCCGATCTCCTCTGGTATTTCTGTCACTCAGACTCCAAGGACCAACAAACCCATCCACACCCGAACGGCCGTCATTCGCATTGAAGTCCCCCTGAATGACATTAACTTCATGTGAGGTGGTGTATTTAAACAGTTCTTTAATTTCACCATAGAACGGTCCACTTCTTTACCGCTTTTATCAAGAGTTGGGGCGTATATTTGAATTATAATAATAATAATTGAGAATAAGTTTTAAATAAATTAAAAATTTAATGCACGATGTATACATCATGTGTTATGATTCTCATTACCATTAAAATAACACTATTGGTTTTAAAATCGATAAAATAACATTTTTGAAAGAAAAAAAATAGATAAAGTGGCAAAGTCCTCTCTGGTAGTATTAATATGTTTTATCTCAGTCTGCGAAATATAAGCTCAATGCGTGAAAGTCTTATTCTTCGCTAAAGCAAAGTGAGTAGCAAAAATTCAGCTGTAATTTGAAAACTATTGAGAAATATATTTTACCATGTAGAATCAGCTCTTTAATTTTCCTGACGCATTTTCTCAGGCATTCGTGTTTTTAACTTAACCATCCCAAATTTCATCAAGCCAATTTTCGCTTTTTCTGCCAAAACGCAGAATTAGTCCTAAGTAAAATCCGTTGGGCGGTATTAATTCTATTCTATCTCATCCGGAAACACAGATATTTTTAGAAAATTAGGTTTGACTCTCTGGGGCCTAAAACACGTATTGCCAATGAGATTAGGCCTTTTTTTCTCGGGTCTTTTCGCCATTCAAACGTGATGAGGAAGGTGAAAATACAGAATTGAACAACAATTCTACGAGGCATGAAAACATATTATGAGATGAAGGAATTCTGATTGGAAGTTTATGCCAATTATTCATATAAATGGGTCCTATAATGTATTGTGAAATCCGACTTGATGCCTATTATAGCATTCCAGCAGAATACATAAGCATGGCAATAAATATTACTATTTAAAGGCCCGCTATATTTACCCGAAAAGGGCTGTTATAGAATGAAAAAACCACTCCACAAACTCAATGTAACCCTAGAGGTTAGAGCGACCTTTTTAAACAACCCCTAATGCAATCGTTAATGGCATGTTCTCGCCGACCTGAAGATAAGTGTGCTAACAGGGGGGTATAATTTCTACTGTAACCTAATACGGAAAATACACAATCTCGCTGTTGTTGGATTTGCGATATTCGTTTTTCGTAGGGCTTTCATCATTGAAAAATAAATATTGTTAAATATTTTAGATTTTTTTTATAACCAGCTATTAATGGAACACGTGTATGAACGAGCAACCTTTCAGCAAGTAGTATAATTTTCAAGTAGATTAAGTTCACTTTTGAACCGTATTAATTTACTAAATTTCAGGTTAGCAAGTAATTATGCTAAATTCTAAACCAAGAGACAAGAATTGTTTATTTTTTCATTTTCTGCAAGTCAGTGGATGGAATTTTAATAATTCATTAACCTAGTATTGAAATAATATAGAAATTTTGCATATCTGATAGCTAACCAATGTGGATCTGGAAATGTCATTACTTATTCATTATCATACCAATTTCTTAATAACTCGGTGAAGGATATACATACACTCAATAATCTTAAGCGAACACAAATAAATTCAATTTTTATTTTTAAATGGATAATTATTCATTCTTTAATTTTAATGATTATTATCGAAATTATAATTAGGTTACTAATAATTTATTAACTCATTCAAAATTTTTTTATTACTTTTTACTTCTGCATTTCACATAGTTAAAGCTTCACGAATTCACCAAAATAATTCTATTAAATCCTAGAGAATATAATATGGCGGGTCACCATCTTGACATAGTTATATCCGATATGATGAGAACATATTAATAAACTAGGCGTATTTAGGCCGATATTATCCATATCTTGGCAGCTTTACTTGTAGCATTTAATTTTTCATTAAGGTATTAGTATATGCTATACCTACCTTGTTTTAAGAGTTCAAGCAATATACGTTATTATAATATTGTTTTCATATATTATGCTTTGAATGTATGTAATTAAATTTCTGGGTTGATAACACTTAACCCTAAAATGTATTTGTTAAATGTTTAGCCTTATTAATCGTATTTATGTAGAACATAACTTATTTCATGAGTTAAGCAAACATTGAGTTATTACGCCACGAATTATCAGACGGTCTTTAGCTTTCTTTTTACAAGTTGTTGATAAGAACTATCCCTTTCATCATGGCAGGATTTCATATAGTAATAAAACATACTTTTGATACATGAATTGAAGCCACTGATTCACTGCATACCATCTTACTAATTCTTACTAATTCAATCTTGCCTTAATTTCCAATAGAGAAGATTGCTTTCCTTTGAATTAACTAATCTTTCGTCATTATGCTTAATGTCAGTAAAGATTTAAATATGATGTCATTCCTGATTGTGGTTACGAGGTTAACTCGATCAGTCGATCCCGAGTGACGCTAACGATGATTCTATAGCCGTATTCGATTGAGACTGGAGATCAGTACAAAATGAACTGAAAATGAACTGATATTTCAGTTCAGTGACTCAATGTCAAATACATCACTTGTTTTTTTGGCGTAAATGTGTATAGCTGCAATTTTATACAACTTTTGCGTAATTATATTTAATTAAAAATGTACCTTTTCTAGCTTGTTTTGCGGTATCCATGTCGACTCTCAGAGTATATCTTTTGTTAGTTGATAGATCCTCAAGAACTAAATTATCCATTTTTTGGTTCTTGTTTTCCACCTTTATAGTACGATTACAAATTAGAGTTGTTCTGGAAGTAGGGGAAGCGAAAATCGAATCAAAAATTCTAAAAGCAAAACCAAAACATGAAATATGAAAACAATAAATTTTATAAAAGCCGATTGACAATTGACATTTAAATGCCATCTTTTACCTGAACTACTGAACCGATCTAAGTGATCCCGGTCCATTTTCGGTTCACCTACAGGTGAGCTTGATCACTTTTTAGGTAGTGGGGGCAAAGTGATATTTTTACAATCGAACACGAACCAGTTCAATAAAGTTCAGTTAGATCGATCTGAATCGATCCAAAGCAGTGAATCGAATAAGGCTTTAATCGAATACGGCTTTAATCGCACGTAACAAGAGCTGACAATTGCCTTCGCCTTGATGGTGTGACCGAAGTGTCTAGAATTTCCATGCTTAATGGATAGGGTGGAGTAGAAGATTCGGCTGGTCCGGAATTTTACAAGGTTAGAAAGGGGGATAAATCACTTTAAGCCACAAGAACTTTAGACAGGGTGGCACTTACCCAGCTGACGCGACGTCTGCTTAAGTAAGATGTTATATTTTTAATGTACCTAACTTTAATTCATATTAACCTTTTTATCTTTAATTATTCGGCTCACTTGGAAGATATATCTAATGCCTTTTAAAGTTCGCCCAGCCGTTGTTGACCCTCGAAACGCATGCAATTGTATGCGTTTCGAGGGTCAACAACAGCTATTAAAGACAATCTAGGTTTCGTAATTTACTAGAATAGATAACTTGCAGTATCTCTCAAATTACCTGGCGCCATTTTTAATTGCATAAAGCCAGGCCTCCGCATTAAAAGCTAGCCGTTCGCAATCTTTTGTGACAAGTTAATGTCACATAAGACTAAGAGACAACTGTCTTAGACACAATTGTTCCAATAAAGATACCCGTGGTAATTATATTTTTGGTAAAGTTATGGAGAGATTGTTACGGGTGGGAATTCTCCTATTTATAAAGGTCATTTTAGGAAGGAATATCGATTGGTCAATCATCTCTATTGTCTTTTCTCGATAAGTTCGTACCTCTCTAGGTTTCTGACAAGCAGTATTTTAATTGACATTTAAGGATTTTTAGTTGAATGTCAGCCGATAGTTTTGACGTGTTTGCAGATTTGTTTCTGCTATTTGATCCAGTAGGAGGAGAGAAAACAGAAGAAAACTGTTGTTGTTGATTTGGTAAGGCTTTTGTTTATTCATTAGCCAAATAAAATTCCTTGGGTTAAGAGGTAGTCCTCGAGTAGTATTTTATTTCGTAAATGAAATAGACTGGAAGTGGTTTGAGATGCTCGAGGGAAGGTCAGTTGCGTGTGAAGAAATTTCTAGCAACCGCCGTAATGGCAATATAGGCCGTTGATCCTTTCAAGATACCCAGGAAGGTTTTGGTAAACCCCTAGTTGTGGGTAAGCTGTTTTAAGTTGTTTTGAATGTAGAATTTCAAGTAGATTTTTGGGGCCGAGCTTTGGCCTTTTTGTAAATTTCACGTTATGTTGTTGTTATGGATTAATTTACGCTTTTAGAGTTTTTGGAGCTGGTTTTTAGTAGCTGAATTCCTGTAGCGCTTTGTTGCGGGGTTCTATGGCTGTTTCCCTGTAGGGTAGGAAGAGCCACTATTCAGACTTTCAATTTAAACAGAATTTAGTATCCAAACATTTTCCTAAAACGCTTTATTAATTTCTTTAGTAAGTAATAGCACACATCATAATCCACTAGAGTATATATATTAAATACCTCTTGTGAAGTGTTACTACGCCGGCCTAGAAACATTATTTACATCTTACGGGTGCTAGATTTATGGATAATCTCTAGTACATATTATATCCGAGGAAGTTTATTCATTTTATTACCTTTATACTTTAATTTGGCTTTGACAATAGATCATAACATTGCTTTTTGCGGAATGCGTTCTCTGGTTGAAACTTGCAACTCTGGCTTTTGGAAAGGCTATTCTAACAGAGTTAAACTGACTTAGTATAGTCTATGTGATAAATTCGGTATTTCTATCACCGTCTAGGTTGCAGGTTGCAGGTTGCAGCAGAGCGTTTCGAAGAAGTGATCTTTCAAAATTTTATAACCTTTTATTTAACACCTCTCAACAGATTGACAGGTTGACTAGAGGTTGGAATATTCTGTATTGTTTATAACCTTTTTGCTTGACACCTTTCAAACTTTCAATTTAGGCTGACAAGGTGACAAGAGGGTGTGTCTAGTAGTCAATAACTCTAAATAGAAATTTACTTAATAGGCTAATAGGCTAAATAATTACCTGATTATAATAATTATTTGCTTAATTTGACATTTGAATTTGAACTTAGTTTCTTTTATTTCCAAGTTTTTTTTTACTGTGTCCGAATAAACATCGATAGGGCTTGCCAACAAAAGTAAAATTGGTGGCGTCTAACCCCGACTTAATTCCATATTCAGGTACAACAATACGGAACTTGATAGTGGGAAAAGATAAGTAATAAGAAATAAAACTGATTACAATTTTTCAAGTTGATTCAATATCACTTTTTAAGTTAAGTATGAAATAATTGAAAATCATTAAAAAGAAAACATTTGGCAACAACGTAATGAATTAAAATAGTTTTAAGGACAGACGATACGGTCTTAGTAGAATTTTCCATTTTGAATAGTGTTTGTTGAATCCAAATACAAGACAGATTGCAATTGTTTTTTGAAATTTAAAGATATTAAATAATAATTAATTAATAATAATAATAATAAATGCCTTATTTATAATATACATCGTCAAAAAAGATAAGTAGTCAACTAAAAATAGAGCCAGCAAAGAGAAAAAGTTAAAACTAAATAATAAGTCAAGTTAAAACAACATTTAATGTAAATCAGAAATTATAAAAGAGTTACATAAAAATTGCAAAATAAAGAGAAAGTAAGAGAAGAAAAAATAGGAGAAAAACAGAGAAAAGTAAAAAAAAAATAAAAAAATAACATACATAACATAAAAAAATTATATAAAAACAGGAAAAAAAAAGGAGAAAGTGAGAGAGAAGAAGGAAGAGAGGAAAAAGGAAGATCAGAGTGAGAAAAAGATAACAGTAACTTTAAAGTTAGAGGCAGTTTGATCGAATAAACCCCTTTATTCTTCTAGTAAAACACCAATATTCGGAGACGACTTAATATTAGAGGCTAAGGAATAGATTAGCCGCTGTATAGTTAAACGCCTCCTGTAAAACTTGAAATTGTGCTTTGAAATGCTGTATAAATCCCTAAAAGCGCGTTTCTGGACAACGTAAGTTAGAACACTTTTTAAGCCGATCAAAACGATATTTGGGCAATTCCCGGCTATTAATCCAATAAATAAGATAAAATATTTATGGAGATTAAATCTTTCCTTATCGTTAACCATCCAGACTCATGAAGTGATGGATGGATGGATATGGTCGAATTTGCAAACAACATAACTGGCCAAAAGACAACATCACAGATATTTAGATGGAACTTTGACAATCATTTCATTGCGACTAGTTGTAATCTTATGTTTATAAAAGTTTGCTTTTGTTAGGATTATACTTTATTACTTACGCTGATCAGTTTTTTAGTATTCATCAGAATATAATATTATTGTGATAATGTGTGAGGTTGATTCTAAGAACTGACAGAAATTGGTTATACTTTAGCATCGTCAGAATTGAGTATTTGGTTTTCATATCTGTCTTATTATTTGTTTAAGTTGTGTTTAAGTTAAAATAATATATATTAAAATATCCATATGATGCTAAAGGTTTCTGTTTTTTTTTATATATTAATTTATCTAATCACCTACAAAATATGAAAATATGCTAAAGGCAGCTAAAAAATCTCCTCATTTTATCTAAAAATGGATTCTTCGAAAAACGATTATTGGAACAATTAGATGACGGCACAGAATATATTCGGGTTGCATTTGGCATGCCGTAAATTTTAAGCTGTATCGCTACGAAAACGATTGTTTTCAACCAACGTTCATTGTATAATGCATAGCAAAAATATTTCAAAACGAAACCCGATATTGATATAAAGCTGGGTCATGAATCGCAAGTCATGCTGGAGTCAGGCAGCGGAGTAGCTGGCATATAAATTTAAAAGTCGGATTGACCTAAAAGTGCAAATGTTAAAATAATTCACTCGGAGGGTTTGCTTGCTCATGTTCAGGGTGTTAGCCAAACTGAATTGAAAATCGTGATAAATATCAGCATTTGCTTTTAGAACAATATAGACATATTATATGAACGCTGGTGCTGGAAATTGAATTTTCTACGTTATTCTTCGGCAGTCTAATTAACACACCTTTATTTTCAAATATTCTTATTCTGCATTGAATATTTTAAGCCGACAATTTTAATTATGAATTCCTGATTACCATAAGTAACATGTATATTTCCAGGCCATTAAATGTCGTATCAGGACAGGATGCAAATTGTTCTACTTACATTCCAAGTTTTTACTCTTAGGTTTCAAAAGCACACTTATGTGGGAGCAAACAGTCAGAACAAATCTGAGTGATTCAATAAAGGCACGGCTCTCCGTTGCAATTTAGCTGTTAACAATAAACATAGAGTCTGATGAAGGGAATGAATTTTCTAGATATATTATATGAAATAATGCAGTCAAATATGACGCATACTAAATTTATTCTTGAACATGTTTATTGTGTTAAAACCATGATATGCCAAACTATAAATAATACATATAGCACCTTAGATTATTTAACAGCTAGATTATTTATCAACAACCATGTATGTTACATGGTAGTGAATATGTCTGTTTAAAAAATTTCTTACCAAAATACAAGGAGGTATTCTGGGTGTTGCATTTGCAATGCCACTTAGTATATAAATATTTTACCCTATATACAAAATTAACCCAACATTAACCAAAGCTACTTTTCTGTTACGTATTTCGATGTACCTCATCTGAGGGAACATATACTCGCATACACTTTGTATTTATTACTTTTTGAAACATTGCAGGTATGCAAACCAGCCAGTATCAGATACACATACTCCCATATTTTCTGAAATCCATAAATTAAATAGCAAATTGGAAACTAAAATGCAATAAATTAAGGTAAGAGGAAATTGAAAACAAATTTATTTGTGGAGATAAACTCGCACCCTAAATTCGGCAACTTATAACATAAATTCTATATTTACGGATAGGACCGGTTGTGCTTAGAACAATTGTATGAATACGGGGTAAATACATGCAGGAACAGGTAAATTGTCTTTTGTATGTAATACTGAGAAAGTATGTGTCTAGACGATTAAACGGAGAATATGATCCAACTAACGAACTAACAAATGATCCTGCAGAACATTATCCTGTAAAAAATGAGAGATATACGGACGACCGACGCATCGTGTGGTAGTGGTGATAAGGGTGATGAAGGATGATATTATAAATCCAGCTAATAATAGCAAAATCCTTGAAAAAAATTTATGGCGTCAACACTATCAATAATTACTTTGTAACGGTCAAAAATAACAATACAGCGTTTACTAATAATTAAAGCTAAATCTCACCGATTAAAATTTTTATTCGTCGTTTAATAAATCTTAAAGTTTTTGTTCATTCACCTTTCTGTTAAAAATTCACTTAAGCTCACTGTTAGGAAATTTCTTTAAATAATAATGATAATTAAAAATAAAGGTACACATGAGAACAATATCATCATATGTTGGTCACGTTACACGAATTAATGCTCGAATTAATTACGGTAAAATACAGTGATTTACATTCTCGTCTCGTTTTAGTAGTATAGGCAATCTGTTTTGACAATATCCTTTTACTTCAGGTTTCTCCGAAAAGAGCAAAGGGGGTCAGTCACACATGTGCTTGCCTTAAATAATAATTAATTAATTAATTTTCTGAATTAATATTCAGTGGATGTAATGAGCTTGAACTGCAGCTTTATTTCAAGAGCATGCTTGTCTAGTATGAGTGCAGTGAATTATAATTTCCATGCATTCTGTATTTATTCTTTTGGCAACTGCATTTTATTGGCCAAAGTCCTAGGCGGTCTTGCTTGCCATGGTTTACATGTTTTCAAGATCATTTACTAATTCAAAATTTGTCTTCATTTAGGTTATATGAGTTTATTTAGCTTTCTTAGATGAAACGTGGTTGATTTGGTTTTAAAAATGTTAAAAGGGATGAAAACAACACTATAAAAACAAACTCTCGATACGTCACTTTGAAACCGTTAGCTTTACTGTATCTTATAATTGTTACTTCATGGTGAAAGACAATTGCTGGCATCTACCATAATAAAATTCCGTATTACTTGGAATCTAAATTGATTTTCTATAATATCGCATTCGATTTTATTAAGATCTTTCTGTGGCTTTGAATTTTCATCTGGAATTGACAGTTTTGCCTTGCGAGTACCGTAGAAGGCGTATTTGTTAGCAAAACTATTCGACCAACTAGGGATATTCGCCCCGAACCATGATTGTAATCGGTCTATGATTTATAAATATTCATTTGTAAACCTCTTAGAGTGGGTGTCATAGTGTAACGCAGTGAAGTCGGAAGAATAAAAAAATACCACAAATCATGAGTGGGTTGGATATCGGATGTCATCATAGCTTGTGATAAACTTGGAGCGAATTTTATGAGTGAAATGTGGTCTGAAGGTCGAAGAGATCGGCTAGTTTAAATTTTGGTGGAGCTTGCGCGTAGCCGTACTTCCTCCCTTTATATCTATAGATGGAAATTGAAGAAAATGGCATTTTTGAACCTACACTTGTTTTTCAGAATGTAGGTACTGTTGGGGAAACACCCCATCAAGTGTATTAACTTGTCCTTTTCCACCAGATAATTTGGTGATAACACCCTGTATGTATGTAGCATCAATAAGTCATGATTGATCCACGAATAGATTTATTTCAACCCGGGTACAACCCAATTTGTGCATTTAAATTAGCATATGCCAGTTCTACAAAACCCCTTAGTCCAAACCTGGACGGACGATCCCTTAGTTCGAACCTGTACACCAGTACTGTCAGTATAATAGATTACAATATAGCAACTTTTCACTCGTAAAGCAAATCGTTCTTAATCGTTTTCAATTCAATATATTTTTGTCTCAGTCAGCATTGTGAACAATAATGTGTCAAATAAAGAAAGAAAACCCACGCTTGCTTTCGCGCCAACCCCCACTTTTTATTTGGTCTGCCGAAAGTGCTCTGCTAACACTCCACGTTGCTAGATCGGTCTCGTCACCGCGCTCTAGCAAGTGCACCCTCTGGCTAAAGGTAAAATTCCTTTTGGGCCAATTTCTCTTTTTGTATGCACAAATATTAGAGAATATTTAGTGCACCTCAGATATCTTTGTTCAAGATTGGACAAAGACCTCCTTTGGGCTGTTAATCCAATTTTTCAAAGCAAGAAATGACCTACAGTCTATTTCCCCCTTTAGTTGAAGAGAATTGATAGCTCAAGTGATGCCTGTACTATGCAAGTTAATTCAAGGATTCAAAGTGGAATCCCTAGCTGATTGGAGTGAAGTAAAGCAATTGGAGATTAAGGTATTCTGTAAGAAAGAAAGGTGCAAGTTTGAAAGCATAAAAGTTCATTTCATTTAAAGTCAGAAAGGACAAACAGATTTGAGTTTGAAATTGCATAATCAAGACTGTTTTAGTTTAGTTAGAACTAAATAACCTGTTTTGTAACATTAGCTTATGGATGAAAGGATGAATGCTTGGAATTAAAATAGAAATGATTTGTATATTTATATTTATCATATTTAAATGCAATTTACACCTGCATTATTAAATCAAATCAAATCGAATACATGTTTCAATTCCTCTCACTACCGGATAGTAATACAGTTTATTAAAAGTGGTTAATTAAGATACCACACCCTTCTTTATGGTTTTAAACAATAATAAAATCACTTGTTTATCCCGACCTGGTACTAGTACGAAAAATTTAAAATCCAGCTTAATTTTTGAGGTTTTCACAGCAGCCTGACTGACTAACTGACTGACTGAAATTTCTGTAAACATGAAAAATGTACTACTATATGGAACAAATATTTTAACCTATATGAGAAATTAAATAAAAAAATATATGATTGAGCTTAATTCAAACACTCTTCAAAAGTCTGCCTTATTGTTCGGCAGTGCGGTGATGCGGTAGAGTTTTTTGAAATACCTTTGTGGGAATCGATTACCAGACTCATTTTTAAGTCTCACGCAGTATCCTGTTCTTATCTCTAGTGTTGCATTGGTTTGCTACCTAGACTCACTCTGCAACTCTGTGCCCACGAGTTCCTATCGATCAGTTCAGCAGATCAATCGGTGGAGATAAGCTAGTTTTATATTTTAATTATTAGTCAATTATTATACACGCAGTTATAATCAGCATTTATTTTTTTTTATTTACATAATTTCTTATTTCACGGAAAAATGCCACAATTTTAGACTTGTTTCTTCTGTTCTTGGCTGTTTTTTATTAAACTCAATAAAAACAGCCAAGAACAGAAGAAGCAAGTCTAAAATTGTGGCATTTTCCCGTGAAATAAGAAATTATGTAAATAAAAAAAAAATGCTGACTATATGTCCTTAGCGTTGGTTTAGTACTACTTTAATTTAAGGCAAGTCTAAAGGTTTTCGTTATCAGAACTGATTATTTGAATAACGAGCTAGATTATATCCTTTTCGAATTTCGAGGTATTTTTGGCATATTGATTATAGCTAGTTGGTATCCCAGTGGACTCAATAAGTGTGAACGGAACATGATCACGTCTTGAGTAGTTTACGAGCTAATTATTAACCGTTTATTTTCGATTACTTTACTTCAGTTTTTTCTGGTAATTGATATATTTATGTGCGATTTATTTTCGTTTACTTTATTTGTATCACTACAGGTAATTTTTGGTAATCGTACTTGCTGCTTAATAAGCGATTTATCCTGCATATTATGATTAGTTAACGTAGGTTTTCTTCCATTTAATCGATCAGTTTCTCGGCTAATTGACATATTTATTTACCAACTATTGACTTGATTCGGTAATTTATTCTGCGTATCGCAATAGGTAATTAGTGGTTTTCTCTGCTAATTGACATAACAGAAATGTATTCATATTCATTTTCTTTAAATTTTTTACTTTTTTATTTATATAATTATTTATTGACGGGCCAAACCCATTATAAAAGATCTTGATAATTAACAAATATAGCAAGTTAAAAATTAAAGACTAGGTTGACATAACAAAAATAATTCTACATATCACGGCAGTTTCTAAAACTGGTACACTTATATAGAAAGGCCAGTGACAGTTCTCGCAAATGGTTCATATGGCCCGATGAAATCAAGCTCACTCAGCTGATTGCCCAATCTGAGAGTACGAGGAATAAAAGATTGATATCCATAATTGGTTCTGTGGAATTGCTGGTGGAATGTTTGAGTTGTGCGAGTGTTGCGAGAGAGGACATGTAAACCAATTTGGGATGTTAAGTATGGACAGTTGATGGTTGAGTTTATGATTTTGTGAATAGTTTTTAGGCCTCTTCGGTTTCTTCTGCAGGAAAGGGATGACAGATTTAGAGCAGCGCAGAGATTTGCATAATGAAATTCCTGGTTATTGAAGAATTTGTAGTTCAAGTATCTGAAGAATTTGGGCTGTTCACTTTCAAGTCGGTGTATATGACAGGTGTAGTTTGGACTCCATACTGATGCAGCATACTCAAGATGAGTACGGACGTAGGAAAAATATAATGTTTTGATGGAGCTAATATTCTTGAAGTCCCTTGTACTGCGTTTCACAAACCCCAGCATTCGAAGCGCTTTATTGATTGTAAAGTCGATATGATCAGCAAAATCTAACCGAGGATTCAACAAGACCCCTAAATCCTTGATCTGCTCCACACAGTCCAAGAGAGAGCCACGCTGATATGGTAAATGTAGTTGTTAAAGGTTTTTGATTTATGGAATTTGATTACTTTACATTTTAACACATTTAGTTCCATGCCATTAGTCTGGCACCACTGAGTTAGCCTGACAACATCATCGAGGCAATCATTTTGGGTGGCTATTTTTAAACACAATTTAAGATTATCTGCGAATAGAAGAAAAATGCAATGTCGTTAATGAAAATGTAAAGTAAAGGTCCCAGGTCTGAGCCTTGAGGCACGCCTGATGAGACTGGGATTTGAGAAGAAATGAGGTTGTTTAACATTACCATCTGGACCCTATCTGCGAGGTAGCTCTCTATCCAGAGGAGTAGGAAGCCAGAAATGCTCAGTGTCTCCAATTTCCTGATCAACACCGCATGATTGACTCTGTCAAACGCTTTGGGGAAGTCGGTGTATATTGAGTGAACCTCTTCACCTCTCTCCATAGCGTTTGTCAGTATGTTCATGTACGTAAGAAGATTAGTTTCTGTAGAAGAATTCTTCTTAAAGCCAAACTGCTCGGATATTATTTCTGCACCCAATAAAGACGTAACAAACTTTGTGGCAATGTTCTCGAACACTTTAGGAATTGCGTTAAGAATACAGATAGGACGATAATTGGCCACGTTTGCTGAATCTCACGATTTATGAATAGGTACTACGTAGCTGGTCTTCCAGAAGTCAGGAAAGATGCCCGATTGAAGTGAGCTGTTGAATATAGTATGCAGAGGTCTAGATAGTACAAAGCAGCATTTTTGTAAGAATAGAGAATGTACTTTATCGGGACCAGGTCCCTTAGGTGGGTCTACGTTTTTTAATTCGGTATAAATATCTGAGATTGGAAAAGTGAAATTATTTAAATTGTGAGGACTGAGAGATGGCTGGTGGGGAGGGTCAAAAGACTGGTTAGTGTACACTGAGCCAAAGTATTCAGCGTAAAGTTTAGCAGTTGTGGTCCCATAGTGATTTCTCATTCAAGTTAAAACTAGATGGGGTTTACTAGAATTTTGTAAAGAGTTTGTGCAGGACCAGAATTCTTTAGGTCTATGTTGCAGGGCTGCTTCGGTGTTTTTTATATAGTTTTGCAAGCTTATTCGAGAGAGATTTTTTTCTGTATGGTAAGTGCTTTTAGGTTTTGTGAGAACCATTAGGGAAACTTTTTACTGGCAATTTTTTTGTTTGGTACAAAGATATCAAAAATTTGATATAATACATCATAGGAAAGGTTTATCATATTGTTATTAGACCTATTGAAAAACATGTCCTCCCATGGGATTGAACCTAATTAATCGTTTACAATTCTATAGTGGGCAGATTTAAATTCGTAGTAAAACCCAACTCTTTGGGGGTTTGAAATGCTGTGATTATGCTGTAATCTGATTTAAAAGTTCAATGGCGGGTGATTGCTATCAAGTGGAAGTAGAAATTCATCGGCATCAGGCTGAGTGATGAACATACTGGAATGGCAAAGAACTAAGTCGAGAATGACATTATTTAAGTTGGGTATCTCATTGAACTGGAACAGATTGTGGAATGCACAGACCTCAGGCATATATTGTATTTTGCCAAGTTCGGTAGGAGGCAGATATCCATCCACAGATCAGTGAGCAGTAGAGCATCCATCCTCTATAGTTCATCTAGCATTGGGCAGGTTTAAGTCACCCATAATGCAGCACTTAGCATGATTAAACTGTTGAGTTATTTCATCAAGATTGATGCCAAAGATCTCATATTTCTCTAATGGAGTGTTTGGTGGTAAGTAGATAAATCTCAGGACCATTTGCGTTTTACCTGTGCCAATTACAACATATACCTGTTTTATATCGCTTGTATTAAGCGTGATGGAATGGAATGATGAACAGCAATCAGGACCCCTCCAAGACGCTCGGTATGCATCGAAGCCAAGCTCACCTGTGTGAAAGTTATTGTTGAAGCCAGTCTCTGAAGAAGCTGCTATGTGGTAATTATTAACTGCCATGCTACAACGAAGCCTTTCAAACTTGGTACGGAGATCACGAACATTTTGGTAATAGACGTTAAGGTGTGAGCATTTTATTCGGCTCTTGAATTGGCGTTTACTGCCGCTGTTGGTGGTGCTTGACCCCTTGGGAGGTTTATTTGAATGATTTGTGGTATACCCCTCAAGAATCGTAATTGTAAATTCTGCTCGTCTTGTTCACGACGGACGCTTTTTCAGATCGACCAAAGCAGCCTTTTCAAGGTCTCTTTGCTTAGCGGTAAGGTCAGACTTAATGTAAATATGCTTTCCTTTAAATATGTGACGATTACGTAGTGCAGTTTGGACTTCAATGCTGAGCCCAACACTGCTCTTATTGGATAAGCATTTTTAGAGTTTGATTTACCAAAGCGAGATACCCGACAGGTGGTAGGTTGGGTGCCTGCTAACGTTTGCAAGAGAGAGCATACCTGTAAGTTATCATCCTCAGATTCTGGTATGTTAAAGAGAAGTATATTATTTGCCCTGTTCTGGCATTCTTGTAGCTCTGCCAGAATATCCATTCTTGAGGTGACAGGTGAAGAGTTGTTTGGCACCACCTGAGAACTAGCGGCGTCATTGTTGTGGGATTCCAGATGAGTAATTCTGTCTTCGAGTGAGGTGGTAGATTGCTTTGCAGGTCTTTCAGAGACTTCTCGAGTTCGCTTACGCGATCCATCAGGCCCAATATCTGTTTAACATTGTTGAGGCACCCCTTGCAATAAAATGTTAAGGCTCGTTTCGAGAGAACTATGATTCTTATTTCTGTGGGTCCAGTGATGTCACCACATGTTTGGCAAACTACCCTCTTGCAATGGTCGCAGTGGTAGACAAAAACATCGCTGCTCTTTGTTTTGGGCTCCGTAAAAATTACTGTAGTGTTGCAGGTACTGGACATCATAAAAGGCAATCCGTTGATATTCGTGCAATCCTTATACTCTTTGGTGATTGTCTTTTATGTGAATGATAAGCCCACAACAATATTTATTTTGATTCTTGAGGAAAAACCAGAAAAAAAACTACTAAGAAAATTTTGAACTTATTATATGTAAACAAACATATAACCTAACTACAGCAAACTAACTATTAATTGCTAACACTGACTGATTCATTTCAATTTATAATTTTCAATCGTTATCGTACCTCGGATATTGCTTCAAGAGTAGTAAATTATTTCACTGTTAAATGTGATTTTAATTTTAATTGACTTGAAGTCAAATTATTTTCTTTTTAACAGGTTGTAATAAAACGGACAATTCTTTTTCAATTGTTGTTCACCTATCTATCTGTTTCGTTTATTATATTTTAGTATTAGTGTTCCAAAAGACAAGTTTAGTAAGTATAATTTATTTCAATTACTTGGGCTCAATAACTGAATCATTTTGTTTTCCATTTATTTAACTTCTTTTATTGTTGCTATGTTTGTTTTGTTGCGAAGCCTAAGCCAAAACGAGTTCCAAATTACAACTTGGAAATTTTCTGACTTGTACCGTCTACAAATTGGTGGCGCCTTTAAATAAACTTAACACCCCCTTCCCCCCTGCTCACCAGCTTTTGAGCTAAAGCTTCATTTGCAGGTTACCAAATCTTAAATTTTCTGCTTTTAGCAAGACCTTCATTATAAATGCGAAAGGGATTTCGATATTTACAGAATAAACACTAATTCACAATTTAAGGATACATCTTCAATATAATTTCTGGTACTTTCGAAAATATATAAATCATAATAGTATATTATATACCTAGGTTGAGAAGTAAGCCATTATTTACCGAACACTTTTATATCCTGAGGCGCGTAGCGCCGAAGGATATAATGTGCGAGGTTAATAATGGCCTTCTCAACCGAGGGATATATAGAATTTTTTTTACTACTAACACTGATATAATACCATATTTGTTTCGATTTGATTTTATATTAGTCATTTTTTACTTATTTTTCAAATAGTTCCAAATATCAAGTAGCCTGGAAGTTCAGTTTTGTCTAACTGACAGATATCGTAACAAGAGGCGTTTTTTCGCGAGCTAACTACAATAATTAACCACGGCATACTACAGGATACTACTTTGTTTTCACGAGGATTAATTTAATTGTGGTAAGTGAGGGGAAGTTTCGTGACGTCACTATTACATCATCATTTTTCAACTACGGCTTACTACAACTTACATACGTGACGGGGTGTGATACTCAAGGTTTGATGGAGTCATGGCGGATTAATTTTGAAACGTTAAACATGTGAAATGTTTGTTTTTCCATTCTGAAAAAGTTTGTAAATTATACGTTCATGAAATTCTTCTATAGAAGCCTCATACGCATCGGAATTCCAATACAAATTTGCCCCAAATGGGATTTGGGCAGCATAAAGTATCCTGAACATATTCATCGAAAAAATACCATTAGTTTGCTTATCTCCAGAGGCCACCATTCTGTCATTAAAAATATGAGTAAACGTTCTGCACTGATCAAACTGATCATTTTCAAATAAATATGCAAAATATCGATATTCTTTTCTAGCAATGCAAGATCTAACTACGGTATTTTGGCGAAGACAGAAGCAGACAGTACAATTTGTGGTGGGGCGCCCGCTTGGCACTTACTTCAGTATTACTTGTAGTTAACCATGGTTACTCGACAAAAAACGCTAATAATCTCCTGACAGCTCCATACATACAAAGTACCTTCTTTCCATCTAAATATATCATATATAATTTTTTACTAATAGCACTGATACAATCCTTATCATTATTTGAATTGATTAGATTTTGAAATTAATCATTTCCTACTCATTTTTCAAATAATCCGAAATGACAACTAGTTGTCAAACTAACAAGTTTGACATTTCGCGACATTTTCCGTTTCCGTTTCATTATTGACCTAGGTTTTTTTTAATATTATTATTTACCTAGGGTGAAAAATGTTGCTTCTCATTTGAGGAATGGAGTAAATAATGGTGATTTATCATGTTAGTAGTAAAAAAAAGGTTTTATATATTCACTTTTAGTTTATATAGACTTCGAGTTAGCTCCAAAATCTTTCTTCTTTAACATCTTTAAAATAAGCCGCAGTTCCCTAGTGTTGCCTCCTTAAAAGGTAGTAAGTTGAGTGGTCCTAAATGAAAATATTTTCGTGTACTTTACATCCTCAGAATTTATTTGGTGTGTTGCCTTTCATTGTGTAAGTATATCTGATTAATCTAATCATAATTGTAATTGAAATATAGTTTAGAGCTAAGACTAAATCAAATATCAGCTTAAAACACTATATTCTTGCGATAATTAATTTAATGTGATATAATTTGTAACGAATACGTGGTTTCAGGTTTAACATTTTCTATAATAGGCGTATTCACTGAGTCAGGATGCTGTAATATAGAGCGTCTAAATGGAATTCCCAAAGTCGCTTGCTGACTTATTACAGACAGGGTCGACGTTTAACCTAGAAAATATTTGTTAGCGATTTGATGGCAGCAGTGATTAATAACGGCATGTAGGGTTTGGTGTATTAATAAATTACAACGGCTGAGCTGCTGAAGTATTATAGTGCGAAATGTAAACATATTTCCTCAAACCGGCTTATAGGATATTTTTGATGTTTTCATTATAGGAAGCGTATTAAGAAGTTCTTAATTTACTTATGCCTATCAGGGTAAAGTTTGTTCGTTTAGTATAATATTTCCGCATGCATGCATGCAAACTAATTTAAATTTAACCAAAAGTTACAGCAAGATAAACCTGAAGGAACTACGATATAATCAAAAATAAGAGAATGATACGAGACAAAACCTCAAAACCAAATCATGAGAATAATATCGCATATTTATACAAAACAATGGCACTTCCACCTACTTTGGGTTAACCCCTCACCATTCAAATCTGTTGCTTCTTACACTGCGCCGCGTCATGGTTCATTATACAAAATCGGCTGAGTACTTTCTCATCTATGCCCGGTGGCTGTATCGACCTGATGAACATCACATAGGTCGAAACGTTTATCGTTCTGTCATGAAGGATGATGGGGTGTTTTTTTTTCGCTTTGTCGTTGACCATTAATTATGTGGCTCTTTCAATCATGACAAAAATAACACCTACAGAGTAAGGCGGGTCAAGTATAACCCTTGAATTTTCTGACTAAATCAAATTAAAAATTATATAAACCCTAAGAGGAAAGAAACATATTTGTGATTGGCTAACTGCAAAAACAAAAAACTGATTAAGATAATACTCCTGCAAAATATATGGGGTAATTTACAAATAGCATATGAAGTCAAAAATTGCGAAAAGTAAAATAGAGGAAAATTAAATTTTCTTACAAATTTTTCTGGAGAGAAAATGACAAATTAGCCAAAAATACAAACGCACAAAAAATCAACAAGCAAGCTCAAAGGTAATAATTAATGTTTGTTGCTACATTACATACAGCGATTTGATATAACACAGTGGTTCTTAAAAATCTGACTATTTCCTTTCTCATATAGGGGTCTGTTATTAGGCCTATCTTGGATATAATAATATTAATAATAATAATAATAATAATAATAATA
>MU183571.1:90644-143933 GCA_016904865.1 Pissodes strobi
TAATAATAATAATAATAATAATAATAATATTAATAATACTGCGAGACTTTACACCATCAATCAAGAAGTAGAAGGCGAACTGCTAAACATGCACAACAACAACGAAGATAATTAGGATTATGATGATGATGAGAATGAGAATCACGATAATAACGAGAATGGTGACCAGGACGGAGACGCTGGACATATGGGTGGGACCGGAGCCTTCGATAGGTAACGAGCCTGGAACTGCCGCGCGTGACGTCACAGCAGCGGATGAAATTCGCCCAGCCGTAATACAGTCTTTGATAAGAGAAATACTGTCGGCGCGCGACTTAACTCAAAATCCTGCGAAAACCGTCACAGATACGAAAAAATTTCTTTGAGCAGCATTGTTTACAATTCATTTTACTACCTAACGGGCCATAATGGGTCTGTCCATTTTTAAACGTTTGGATTTGAGATGCTGTTAAACATATTATTTCGCACTTTTTAGTTTTATACTTATATAATGAACTATATGTTATTATAGTGTGAACTACTTAAAAGCATTAATTAAATATCACCCTGTCGTAAGTTTGAACTTGAACTTGAAAAATGTTATATAAACATTCACTGTTAATTATGAACAACTTGAGCGGTCGACGGGAGCGACTTTAATCCTTAATGATACAGCCATCAGCATTTTGTAACATATAAATACGCAGGCAAACGCCTAGTTCATCAGACTTTCGAGTCTCTCAAACCGCTCAATTTAGTTGCTGGGCAGTACACAGGTACGTCCACTTCTAGTTGTTCTATCCCACAACCCCCATAACTGAGAACACTTATACACAGGTATAAGGTTGTCAGGTCCTTACCTAACCTGGGTGAACGTATGCATAGGTATACGGTATTCGGGAGCTACTAAAAGTATAAGAGAGAGTCGAATTTGTGAAGTATCAGAATTTCCAGTAAAGGGATAGTTTTTGGGGAGTTTTAAAAAGTAGTGAAAGTGCCTTAGCAATTTGTGATAACCTTAAAAGACTTACCTTATAAATATCAGAACAAATACCTAAATAAAAGACAACCCGCTCACATAAACTTTATTAAATAATATAGTGACGTCGCTTGCTAGACAAACTTTGAACTAAGCCTCCCTCGAGAAGACATGCATTTCATATTAATTGGGTATAGTGTAAACTCTTAATTCATCTATAATATTAAACACGCCTTTATTAGTATACAGTCTAACCGTTGTTAAGTTTGTTTGTAAATAAACTTGTTACTGTTTTTATCGATGTGTCTCCTTTATTATCTCTTCTCAACTTGACGTAGTGCGTTCCAAAATCTGAGTTACTCTCCTACACGCTAAGTAAGGCGTGGCGTCACAGATAAAAAATACAAATCGTGACAATAGTACATTGTTGGAAATTTTTATCTGGAATCGATCAAAGCAATGCATAAAATTAAAAAAGATAGAACGGTGTATATTAAGTAAGGATTTACTTGGTCTCTACAAAGAGAATTAGCACAAGTCTTTTAAACAATATATTTATTTATTTATTTTTGAGCGTTCTGCGTATGAGATAAGTAAAAATGTTGGCACTTGGTACAGAGAAATAAATACAAAAAAAAAAATAAAAGATCATATTCTAAAAACCTTAAATAAGCATGTAATAGCAAATAAAAGAGAATATAAATGAAAAAATATTCTCAGGTAAAAACTACTGGCAATATCTTAAATTTGAGAAAATTTTTCACATTTTCTTCGCTTGGATGTACTGTCTAATACATCGTTTTTGGCTTTAGAATAGTTATTTAGAAGAATGTTCGAAAATGTACCGATGCTTCGTTTCGATAGGCTTAATACCGAACTTCCACAGTCACATTCAGGTTCTTCGGTTAAGTTGAAGCCTGAATGTTCTAATTTCCTCAGCGCTAATTCCATAAGTATTCGCTTATGAGATTTAAAACTCAAAATCTATCAGAAATAAGTACTTTAAACAAAGAATACGTATTTATTATGATATCATTAAAAAACTGTTTGTTGTTGTATTTAAGCCCGCCTCGATCTAGCAATTTGATATAAGTATTTACACTATCGGAAACATCCAATTCGATATCTTTTTCAGATGTCATAAAGAAGAAACAAGGCTTACATTTTATGTACTAGGTATCCAGTGATATATACCAAAACCATTAAATCTTTCACAGATATCTCGCCTTCATTTTCAAAAATGGATTCACCCAATTTATCGCAAATCTCAGAAATATCATTTTCTTCTGATTCTGTTATTTGGGAAGTATTTAAGAAATCCTTTAGTAAAAAAGTTCCCTTTGAACTAGACGATAAATTGATTAAACTCAAAATTTTCAATTTTCTTTCGGATGCCAAAATTTGTGATAACGAAACATGATAGGTAACACCACTAGTTTGACGATACTGTCCAAAACGAGCTTCCAAATAATCTGTCTGAAACTTTCCGAAAATTACATAATCAAAACCTGTCTTCCAAAAGAACTTTTGACAGTAAAATTAACGTTTTAGTGGTAAGAGTAAATGAAAATTGGGTCTCTCTAGTAAGCTTTCCGTTTCGTTTTTTTTTCTTTTTGTATCGTAACCTGGTATCTAATGCGTCCCATTTATCTAACCAGTCAACTATAGCCTCTAAAAAAAGTAAATTTTGATCATTTGTATGAAAAACGGGATTCTGATAAGTATTTCTTTTCAAACGTCCTTTAAATTTTGACTTAACATTAACTATATGCCACCAGTTTAGGATTATTTGCATAAATTGTTTAGTACCAAAGGTTTGTACATTTTTATCTGACGCCAAACCAGCTATAGTTTTTTCATCAAATAATTTTACAGAGATTTACATTTTGTCTCTCCATATTTGTTGGATATAAAACTTTTTTACTCAATGCTGGAGCTAATTTGATAGGCTCTCCTTCTTCATTACAATATAATTTTTTTAGGTCACCTAATTTTGCAGGTATTTGTTCAGTATTATTTGGTGTTGGCAATAAATTGAAATTTTTTGAAAATGGTGGAAATATTAATGTTTGGTTTCCGTCAACCTGATTTAACCAATTATTTCTGATAGATTTAAATATATGTACTGTGCCAAAGAAGAGAAATATTTTTTGACCTTCTTTGAAGGGGTTTATAATATACGAGCTCATGGTACCATTACACATTAAATCGAACATTTTTCTATTAACGCGGTTGTTTTCTGATATAATGGACACAATAATGTATCCTGCTTTGGTTAGTAGGTACCTCAATAACTTCTAAGAGAAGAATTTTGAAATGTTCAGAATTTAAATTTTTTATTGGGTACACACCTATAACATCTTTATTCTTTGACATAATTGAGGATAGCATGAAGGTTTGCACAGTAGTAGCAATTTCGTCACTAGTACGACCGCTGCTAAACATTTCTATTTTTCCTCTTTTGTATGTATAAAGTGTTTATGACTTGGTAAACTTAATACATTACTAGCGTGCATTTTCTTATATGCACCAGGGAATGTAAAAAAAGTAAACTGGACCACATTAAAGTATCCACCGAATATCTCTTTTGTTTACTGAAAACTAAAAACAGCTGGTCTCTAACAAAACACAATTTATTTCTTTCTTTCTTCATACTCATCTTCTGACTCAAAAATAATTTCGACAGATCGTTGAATTAAATCACAAGCATTTATGGTAAGTGTAATAACTTCATCTAGGTTTCCTGTAAAACGGAAATTACTGTTACTGTTCATGAAAGAGATTAATGCATTAAATTTTTACCACTTAAAACAATTGCATTTCTCGCTAATAATCCCTTATGTACTAAATATTCATTTATAACTACATTTTTAGTAGTTACAGTGAGAGACAAATCTTTTTTAACTAAAATTGACATGGATACATAAGGGATATCAACATTTACAATTACCTTCAAAAAGCAAATTTTATCGTCTTCTAGTACAACTAAAAAAGATTGAATACCGCTTAATTTAGATGAATATTTACTTCGAAAGTCTTCAAAATCTGGTATCTTCGAGTTCCTTTTTTCTGTTTTCTTTCGGCGTCTCTGCTTTGTATTTCTATTACTCGGGTTCTTACGGTTTGTGGTAACGAAACATTCAGATATGAAGGATCGTTCTCAAAAATTGTAGGGTAGGCATCATCGGTTAATTTTATGCGAGTTTTGGGAACCGACAAAGTTGTGCCATCGGGTCTTAGGGCGACATCGTTCCGAACAATACATTTTTCGTCAAAATGCTTTATGCATGCGACAGACGAATCTGTGATGACAAAGTTGTCGCGATGTATAGCACGCAACCATTTACATCTCCTTGCAGCTTCTTTGGGAAATTGTAACGGAATTACCACTACTGTAATTACTATTACAGCGAGGTACACAATAGCTTGAAGGCATTATACGATATTCGTAATAGTTGTCACATACATATAAAAAATAATAGTTATTGCTCGACGCATTAATGATGCCAGTAAGTTGCATACATGCAAACACTGAGAGGGATTATTGACTACTGACCATAGGTAAAAAATATAAAATATAAAAAAAAAATACTGACTAGGTACTCGTTCGCCGCGACGCGACGCGACGGCTCGGCGGGCTCGCGCTCGGCCACTGTTCATACGTCACAGCGGTGGAGGGGATACAGTTCCAGGCTCGTTAGCTATCGAAGGCTCCGGTGGGACGCCTGAAGTAGCAGAGCAACAGCAGAACGGTGGGGCACATGATTTAAATAGATATAATGTGAACACCGTAGGATTTATTCGAAACTCTTCTCTCAGAGGTTATAACGAATCTAATTATTTATTTTTAACTTAAATTAATTAGTTGAGCGCCACTTTGTAACTGTATTAGAGCCCTGGAAGTAGGGCGCCACTTTGTAATTGAATTGTTTAGTTTGGCGTCATTTAATAATGAATACCATCTCAGTCGCCAATTTGTGCAGATACATTTAGTAGGCACTAATTTGTAGCGAAAGGTAATTTATTTAATTTAATTAAGCATGAGATTAGGGTGTGGATTGGATTGTTTCCTTTGTCAACAAAGATTTTTATAGGGTGCCAGAGCTCCTAGAGACAACACGAACTGAGCATGAATGTTTAAATATAAATAACAGTAAAGACAGAAATATCAATTTGCTCTTATAATTCGTAAAGTCCCACAGACCTCTATCTTGCGGCAAATCAAATAAATATATTAAAAACAAGCCATATATTAACTATATGATAAAATAACAAATGTAATTTATGGTACCATGTGAACTGGATTATCAATATAATTAAATTACAAATACAATCGATGATATATATTTTATAAATAAATTAGCTTTGTAATGAGAATGAAAATTAAAATTAATGTGAAAGATTAAAAAAAATTTGACTGAACCAGTAAGAAAATTACAATGGTCTGTGCAAATATATTTCTCTTTGGCTTTGCTAATAATTAGCTTGTCCAACTATCCCGCAACCATGCAACCGTATTGGGATTTCTACTGTAACCTGCTTCTGCCTATTCCCAAGTTCAACTAACTTGAGGACATCTTAGGGCTTAAAGGTTATGGGTATCGGCTCCCTTCTGTTAGTTTGCTATGGTGACGTGGATGGACAGCTGACGCTTTTTCCCAGTCGACTCGGGAATTGTCCACATGGAAGAGAAAATAATCTAACTTAAGACCAATGTTTATCGCTAATTAAAAAGTATTTAAGGAAATATCCTGTGGATCTCAGTTAAACCACTTCACAGGAGGAATCAACAACTTGAAAATTTACCAGTTAAAGCAAGTATAACCAAAAACTTAAATTACAATTTTAAGTTGAGCGAAACTTATAAATAACTACAGTTAAGCACAGTTATAAATAGCTACTGCTACTCAAGGTCTTCTTTTTCTTTACTTAAGACATGAAATTCAAAAGAAAATTATGAAACTTGTTTTAAACAGTGGCTCTCGGCAAATTTAAATAAAATATAACTTGATTAACTCGATTTTATGATAAATAAGAAATTCGAGGTACAACCTCTCTATAAACGAGTATTATTATAACTCTAAATAAGTAATTTCTATTACCTTTTTTTTATGGCCCTTGGCACATAAACGATAATTGAACGTAATTACGTCTCAATTAATTAAAGGTAAAAACGAGATAATCCCTATCTATTTGAGATATGAATTAAGATAAAAGATAAAGAGAAAAACAGGTAAATTCACACATGTGAGTCAACTCATAAATGTAAATTAATGTCGATACATCATTGTTGAAACGCGACCGGCAAGTGCTAATGATTATATGCTTGGTGTTACAAATCAACTGAAATATGAATGAAATAAGCCTGAAAAAAAAAATTCAACTAGCAATATTATGAGGGAAAATTCGAAGGAATTCTACTGAAAATTCAATTTACTACCTTCGCCGGAATATATAGAATCCAAGAATCTCCCAAACAATACTGTTCTATTTAAATTAAAATATGTAAAATCATATGTGTGACCGCTAAACGATGAAATAATTACGTTCTCGTAAATTGGGATTAAAACTCTATGAAATTACATGAATTCGACTAATAAGATATGCAATTATCCATCAACAAATCGGTATTTAAACCTAATGGCCACTACAAAAAATTAAGATTATTGAAATCGTAAATCACTCGAAAGTGTAATACAAAATGCTAAATTCTTGCTTTAGCGAAATATGATTAACCGAATCAGATACGATTATTAATCCTGTATTTAAAATATGAAAAATTTAGCGAAATATATGCAAGATGAATAAAATATTTTAAGATCAAAGTATTAGCACTTACCGGTTCAACCGTTGCCAAAAAGATACCGACCTTCCTTTTTAAAATTTAAGACGTTCCACCTATTTGGATCTTCGATGCTCTCTTTGGGCAATTCAAATCATGTGACAACCGTTATAGGATACCCGGCGACAAACTAAGGAAATACTCAGCATACGCTAAATATAGTAACCTATTGTAGATCAAATGCTTAAATTACAGGTATTGAATAGCGTACTACTTCTTTCAATTACCAATTATATGAGATAAGCCCATCTCCGTATAGACGTCACTTACTCAATATAGAAATCTACAACGACACGAATCCGCTAACTGGATTTAAACCAGCGTACCTGTTCTTCTTAAATAGTTAATTGTGCAAAATATATCCATTCACAGATAGATGTCACTGGCGATTAATATATCGAACATCGAAAACCATTGATAAATAGATAGAATTTAGTGGAGCGGAATAAACTTACTTTTAATAACTTATATTCCGTTCCAATATGAGAAAGCTAATTGCGGAGTACAATAGCACCGACCCATTATCTAGGGTGATACCCCTCAAAGAAACTAGGAATCGTCCTTACTATTATGAGCAACCGAATTCTGCCAAACTATATCACCCAGGCGAACACGTTAAACCACTTCCATATGTTAATCTACTGCGCTGGAAGGGCCATTGCCCGAATCCTGGGAACCGAAGTACGTACAAAGGGAACGGCGCCGGCGCAAACAGTGGATGAGCCACAAGCACCTCATTGGGAAAGGAAGATTGAATGCTAGGATTGATGACATACGAAGAGATATAGGAAGGCTAAAAGAGTACATCGATGGAGTAAGGTCCCATAGGATGGAAACTTGCGTTCGATCAATCATGACTCTATATCGAATCCATGATCGTAATGATTCAGAAAATCAAACACATCAGCAATGTCTTGACACACAAACAAAAATTATCTGTATTTTCAGGACGTTTAAAGAGGTACAAATCGAGTAATAAATGAAAAAGAGATAATATCTTATTCCAACGATCAGAAAAACATTCTACAGAGCGTTAAATATGAGGGCTAGAGAATCGAACAACAAATTTCTCAGCAGTGACGTCATTGAACAATTTTGGAGAAAACAACTCGGAACACCGACCCAGTATAACATTGAAGCAGGTTGGATTGCGGGGGAGCACCGGACTTCCCAGTAATACGAACATCAAATGCCTGACGAGCCGTTTACGACAGTAGAAGTGACAAACATCATCAGAGATACCAATAACTGGAAGGCACCTGCCCAGATGGAATACAGAACTACTGGCTCAAGAAACTCCAATGTACCCACGAAAAATTAACAAATTGAATTAATGACGTAATCGCCAATCCTGAAAATATGCCACGCTTTCTATTTCGGGGTGCCACATAACTTCTATCAAAGGACCCGGAAAACACGGAGGATCCGTCCAAGTACCGACCAATCACGTGCCTCCAAACGATATACAGGGATATTCATTATATTTTGACACCCACCTCCAGCCGTAATTACAGGTAATACGAAAAAACTTAAATTCAAAAGTTGTATGGTTTTCAATATATTATCTTTTAGAAATGTCAAAAGAAAAAAATTGCCTGTCAAATGTCAAAAAACCGCATAACCTTAATTTTTTTAAATGAAACACCCTGTATATTATTACATATTTGGATTGTGCGAAAAAGTCTAAACATATTTCATGAATAATGTCCTATACCTACCTCTAACGGTTTTTGAAATATTGACAGTTGAAAATAGACCATTTACCAAGTTTGACAGCTTGTAAATTCTAAACGGCTAATAATAGAACAAAAGTTTCCTATACTGGTTTTTTATAAGCTATCGTATGACACTAACTTTTTATTTAACCAGAGGTTAAATTTACCCGCGATTTTTTAACCTCTGGTTAAATCTAAAGTTAGTGTCATACGATAGCTTATGAAAAACCAATATAGGAAAGTGCAAACCGTTTTGTTCTATCTTTAGCCGTTTAGATTTTACAAGCTGTCAAACTTGGTAAATGGTCGATTTTTAAATGTCAATATTTCAAAAACCGTTAGAGATAGGTATAGGACATTATACATGAAATATATCTAGATTGTTTCGCACAATCCAAATATGCAATAATATACAGGGTGTTCCATTTAAAAAAATTAAAGTTATGCGGTTTTTTGACATTTGACAGGCATTTTTTTTTTTTGACATTTCTAAAAGCTGACCAACAGAAAGGATGCGCTAAGGGTTCAATGGGATGCAAAGAAAAGCTCATAATCGACTCCGTCATCTGTAACTAGGCATTTTCCATGCGTAGGAATCGATTATAAAAAGGCTTACCACTCTCTGCTTCATAACTGGCTACTAAAGATTCTTCAAATATATAAGATTGATTTTTAAGGCATGCCATGACATTTTGGCAAACGAAAATATATCTTAATGAAGCCGGGATTACCACCGAAAACATACTAATAAAAAGAGGTATATTTCAAGGGAATGCCCTCAGCCCGCTATAGTTCTGTATGGCGATGAACCCTCTATCCCCCCAGCTGAATTCTACTTCTATGGATACAATATCAAAAACAACAACGAGGCAGGAGAGAAAGTCAATCATTTGCTCTATATGGATGACCTAAAACTTTTTGGAGCTACCAAAAACCAGCTGGAGCAAATGATGAAGATTGTACAACAACTCTCCATAGATATTGGAATGCAGTTTGGACTGAAAAAGTACCGTACAGTCAACATCGTACGAGGTAAAGTGTGTCCAGGTCACTTTGAACTTAGGGACGGAGAACATCGAGGCAATGAAGGGAGATGAATTTTACAAGTACCTCGGATTGAAACAAACAATAAACAGGATAAAACGTTCGTCAAAAACTCAACTTAACAGCAAAAATCTCTGCAAGGTTATTAATACTTATGCCGTCTCAGTTCTTGGATACTCGTTTGGATTGGTAGCATAGACCAACACTGATATTGAAAATCTCCAGCGGAAAACAAAGGCTTTACTTACAAGAGCACACAAACACCATCCGAGGAGTGCAGTGGAGCCAACAAGCTTGCCACGACATCTAGTTGGAAGAGGTCTAGCGGATCTACGTAAGCAATTATTGGATCGGCAAATAAATAACTTGCGCAATTATTTTCACAGGAAAGCGAATTTCTCAGAAGTTCATAGGGCAGTTTGTGAGGCAGATGACTCAACACCACTGCTTTTAAAAGCACACCAGGTTCAACACCGTCGTCAAACTGACCTTGAGAAAATTCGAGTGTGGAAGCAAAAACCCATACATGGGAGGCATGCGAATGAGGCTTCCCAGGATCACGTCGACAATACAGCATCGAACTATTCGTTAGTTTCAGGACAAATGTTCCCCGAAACCGAGGGCTTTCTGCTGGCTATTCAAGATCAAGTGATTCTCACCAGATACTATCTCAAGTACATAATTGGAAATACTTCGGTGGCGGATGATCGATGTCGATACGGCTGTCAAACTACTGAGGCCATCCAGCATATTACAGGAGGATGCCAAACATTCGCAGCAACAGAATATAAAGTCAGGCACGATGCAGTTGCGAAGATAATCCATCAGGAACTAGCAGACAAGCTGTTGCTGCTGCAGACGGAAAGGTAAGTTACTATAAATACACTCCCAAATCTGTTTTAGCAAGTAACAACTATAAGATCTACTGGGACCGCACTGTGCTTACTGACCAGACGGCGACCCACAATAGACCGGACATCAATCTCGTAGAAAAGCGGGCCAAGGAAGCCACGTTGATCGACATCGCCATACCCAACAACAACAATTTGCAGGTCAAGCACGACGAAAAGATCGTCAAATATCGAGATTTACAAAAGAAAATCCGGCAACAATGGGGAATGGAGAGAGTAAGAACGGTGCCAATCATTGTGTCATCAACAGGACTCATTCCAAAGAACCTGTTAATAAGCATCAAGGAACTCGGAATGAGCGAACATCTCTTCAAATTGATGCAGAAACCAGTACTTCTCGCAAGGTCGTAAGGCTAAATCATTAGAATAATAATAATAACCCAACGTACAAGAGGAACAGAAATTTATTTGTGACCTACATCGACTACAAAAAGACCTTCGACTCAGTGCAATATAATTGGTTCCTGGAAATTCTAAAAATGTATAAAATAAGCCCAACCATAATTGGTTTTCTTAGACACGGAAACTTGGCGTACAAAATTGCAAATTAACGATGCAGAATTCAATTTATTTAGGGCATAAATTTGCATTAAATATAAGATTTTTTTTTCCAAAACTTCACCCTGTTGTGAGCTGTATTCTCACAATCATACAAATTCTTATCTCCATAGGAAATATTTTAGTTCAATATACTTTTAATACAATCTGGCGAATGTCCGAAGGGAGCACTGTTTTGGACTCACGAGCGTTGAGCGAATTCGGATACTGCCTTATAGCATTTTTTTAAAATTTTAATAATCCTGTTGAACGCAAAACAATATGTTATTTCGAGTAAAAGTAAATATTCTCAAACGAAACAAACTTTTACTCGCTATTTCAAGTAGAAGCAGATTTCGTTATACTCGGTTGCGCAATAATTAATTGCTTCCTTACTTTATAACATAAAAGTATGCATGCCCATGAAAGGAAGTGACCTATTTCGAATGGAAGCAGAATATAGATAAGTATAATATTTTCCTTCCATTACGTATAATGGCTTAACCCTAACATATAGTCATCTTTACCAAGCACTTACGCAAACAACTTTAGCTTCAAATTTCTTTTGATATATTGCACTTCATTCACAGAACGCTTGGAGTAGGTACACTATATGCACTTTAAAGTTTGTTCGATAAGAAATATACGTTGCATTATATATTTAGGGCACCGCAACGTAATAAGCTTTTACGAATATTGCAGCAATTAGATTAGGCGATTTCTTTAAAATAGCTTGTTGCTCGGAAGAGTATAGTCAGAGCGATTGATTCTAAATAGGCATGTGCTATCCTAAGAGTAATTAATACAGTATTGAGAACTACTAAAATGCATATTAATTATCACAACTTGAAAAATATTATATAAACATACAAGGCAAGGATTTGGCCCACATCATCCCGCTCTCAGCAACGCCTGCCAGACAGTCGTGACAGACGACAAGAGCACACCCGTTTGTTGTACAACTGGAAATATCTAGAACGTCGCTTTACAAGGACTCCTTTGCAATGCATTACTGTGGAGCGAACTAACTTCCACTAATTATAACCTACAACTATTAAAAAACCGTGTCCATCAACATCTTCGCGCACGCATCGCTCGTCGAGTGCCACAGGATCTTCCTTTAGTGTGCGTGCCACTGTCACAAAAAACTGATAAAGAATGTGAGCGACAATGCTCCTCATCATACAACGGTCAGCAAATTGTATGATATAAATTCTCGAGCAGACCATCAGTCCGGCAAACTTTTCTCCGTCTATCCAGTGCCCATATGCATTAAATTGCGGAGGCTTCTCTGGATGTCCTAAACCTGCTACCCTAACCTTAAAATAGGAATCAAAACCAACTCTGGGAAGGCCCCCTTAACCTAAAATTCTGCCCTAGTGTTCATATGTAGGAACAGTAGCTCCCCTAGGTGCTGATTCTAAAGAAACAAATTCGAAGCTTAGATAAATTTTAGTTGAGGTAATCTGAAACCTAAATCTCTCAAGTAGTTGGAGTGAATTAAATATCTAAGTGAAATCAAGCTGAACTAGATGCTAAAATAATTAAAAGCTAAATCTACATAGGACAAAACACAACTCTTAAAAACTTTATTATACACAGTGACCAAGACATAGGGGAAAGCCGGGCAAAATGATTTTAAAATATAACAAACAACTTTGTAGAAGCAACATTTAATTTTCTATAAAGGATAAACCTTAAAGCAAAACAAATAGAGATTGTTTAATGGGTAAGTGGTGTACCGTTATTTTTGGCCGATACAAAGTAACTGATAGTATTGGCTATTTGTATTTTTTAAGAAAGGTTTTTCAGGGATTTTGCTATTGGAAACTACTAAAATACATAATCTACTAAATAAATTAACATGAATATATTTATTTGATATTACAGTGAATATTAACTAAACAACTAGCTTAAGCATGTCAAAGATCTAACCTGCTGCGATGCCGGGCTGTGTTACCTCACTGCCAGTGGCCAGCAGATAGTGGCACCCTTAGGGGGTCGATAATTAAACCTACTTAATTACTAGCTGCGTGGTACTGTTTGGTTTGTGCTGCACTTTGCGTGGATTACCTCTTCAAAGTTCTGAGATTTGGTATGATTGGCATAAAGCCTGCTGTTTAAGTGTACATGCTTAATGAGTTATGCATAGAAATGATGGTGAATGTAGGCAAAATTTGTAGAAAAACCCAACTTAAAACTGTTCTGACGGAACAGGGCGCCATAATGCTAAAATTACTATTTACAATATTTACAACATGTAATTAAGACATAAACAAAATAAGCTATAAACAAAAGAAGCTATGTACAAGAGAGTTGGGACTTAATTGATGTTAAGTCTATTCAGGTATAGTAATGACATCAGGTCGCTTAGAACGAGTCTCACGGTATCGGCTACAGAGACACGGATGCTTCAGTGGCTAGGAATCGTATGTGATGTGATCAGCAAAAGTACGCATTTATACGCCGGCCAGCTCCTTTAACAGGCCCCGCCCACGCATCAGAACGCCGTGGATTGACCAGGTAGGAGACAGAACGCGCAAGTTACCGGATGGATATTGAGTTTCTGTGCTGTTGATACTGTTGAAAAATGCTAAGTGTTAAAATGGACTTAAAGGGATGGTTTTCGAGTACTTTCGAAAGTAAACTTTCGAACTATGATTCCCACGGGTTCCTGACTTATGGCGGCATAAGCTGTTTATAATACAAAGATATTTCACAGTAAATTGTTCCATGGGAAACTGGGTTTTCGGGATCATAACGTACGTTAGCTATATTAACAGTGAGCGGGGAGTCCGCTATCTGTTTTTCGAAAAACCCACATGCGAGGACGTCGCATGTGGGTGGGTCAATGTAGTCCCGAAGAGTTAAAGAAAATGCAGCTCTGAGATAGCTGTTTTGCATGACCTGTAATTTCTTTTTGTAGGTCTTGGCTACGGAACACCAGACTGGTGCGCCGTAGAGGAGAGCTGGCCGAATGATGGCGCGGTATAAGGTTAACTTATTGCCAGGACTGAGAAATGACCTGGCTGACACAAGAGATGTCAGTTCCTTTTTTACCATGGTATTTTTTGCTGATATTGCTTGTATGTGCCGGCTGAAGTTAAGTTTGTTATCTAGGGTGATGCCTAGATACTTCACTTTCGGTTTTGGAAGTATAGGGGTATTTACTATTATGAGAAGGGTGACGTTAGTGTCCTTTCTCTACCGAGTAGTAACAATTAGCTCGGTTTTAGACCGGTTGAGCGTAATCTTTTACCTCTCATAGTATGGAACAAGAATGCCCATGTGCTCCCGGAGATTTTCCTTAGCCACCTATGCTTGAGGATTAAGGGAATAGATTGCTGTATCATCAGCAAATAAAGCTTTGTGGTTATTAGGACATGACGGGATATCTGCTATATAAAGATTGAACAATAGTGGCGATAATACAGTTCCTTGAGGCACCCCCGCGAGTAGGTTCCTACTGGTTGAGAGTTTATTGCCTATTTTAGTCGTGAAGGCTCGCCCGGCAACGTATGACGCGATAAGGGCATGTTGCGGATTGCCGACAGCTTGTACAGCAGCCCATCGTGCCACACCTTGTCGAAGGCCTTCTTGATGTCAAGTGATAAGAGGGTGTTTGACTGTTTATTCCTGAAACCTTGGTGGATATCGGTCACTATTTTCGCGGCCGCGAAAGGCGAATTGCTCCTGTGAGGGAATTTTAAGCTTCTCTACTTCCTTATTTACCCTCGGCAAGATTAGCCTTTCAGTCACCTTCCCGAGGGTGTTCAGAAGGCCTATAAGATGCAGGTAATGCTAGGTCTTTCCCCGGTTTCGGGAAGTGTATTATGCACGCTACTTTCCAGGAAGCAGGTAGATGTTGTAGCTGAATAACCGCGTTAACTATATACATATGCTGGATGATGGATTTTTGGGGTAAATTTTTTAGGATTGAATTCGGAATACCATCCGTGCCGTACTAAATAAATATCACCTTGTCCAAAGCTTGAATCTCACCTAAACCTAATCTCCTTACCTGAGTTGTCTTGCTCGAGCACATTGCTCACGGACTCAGGTGTCTCTACCTGAGTGGTCAAGCTCGAACACATTGCTCGCGGACTCGGGGGCTACCTACTCGCAGTATATTACAAGTCGAATCTATAGGAGATTTATTAAAAGATAATTTCCAAAGTACAAATCAGTAAGTTCAAGTGCAAACTTTAAGTGCAAACTCTAAGTGGAACTTTATGTGAAAAAAACTAGCTGTAAATGAAACACAACACAAACTCTTAAGAAACACTATGATTATAAAGCAGTGACTGAAGACATAGAAACAATTCATAAATATACTGACCGATAGACATTGTTAGTCTTTTAGTTTTGACGAATATACGTTGTTATTGTTTATCCGAAGTCCTTTCTTTATCGTCCCTTCTCACCTGACTGCACGCTAATCAAGACGTGGCATCACGGGATAAAACATTTCGTGACACTATTATCAGCTGGATTTACAATATCATTATCTATCACTCATATCACCACACGATGCGTCACGTCGTCCATATAGTGCAAGATCCGGTATTAGAAATATATACCCTCAACTGATATTTGACGATGACAAAGATTATATGTTAGATAATATATAGATTGATAAATCGCATATAGGTTGCCTAGCTAAATCTGGGGCCAATGCCGTTATACAGGGTGAAACAAATTCGCTTCTCACTATGGGATCTCGTAAACGGTAAAAGATACAGCAAAGTTTAAATAAGGGCAAAGTTGCGCAATTTAGTGCCCAGTATTTTGACATTGTGAAGTTTGAGATATCTCGAGTACTTTCGGAGATCTCCGCGAAAAACCGAAATTTTCGATTTTGGTTTTAAATTTTTTGTGACGTTATTTTTGGAAATATCAAAAAATATTAACACTTTCTAGATGCACTTTACAACGGTCTCTTCGGGAAGAACAAGTTTGTTCTGGTTATTGACAATTAGGCTGACCAGATATACTCTTTTTAAGAGTATTATACTCTTTTTGAACATCAAATACTATATACTCTTTTTCTTGTGCGATATACTCTTTTTTCCAAGAACCAGAATTTCAGTTATGAAAAGTCGAATTTTCTTATATAAATAATCACATTAACGACTTTTATTTAAAATATTTATTCTACTGTTCACGTGCCTGTTAAGTTGTTATATTTTTTATTTATATGGGTATTTGATCTCAATTTTTTTGAGCTTAACTGCCAAACTTTGGGAACAACCGTTGTTAGAGTTTTAGTGTTCCGTACACTGTGTGTGTTTTGTTCTCTGTATTAATACTCTGGAACTAATATTTCCTGCAAAAAGAAAAAAATAACGTTAATAATAATTAATATATTAAGGAAGTTGGGTTAGGCGTGGTCCCCATAAATTTTCCAGATGGGCCCCATAAATTGGTCACAAGGGTTCCACGACCTTTTGGTTTTTAACGATTTTAGGGTGAAAATTAGGCGTAGCACCCCACAAATTTTCAGTAGACGTTTCCGAGACCCTGGTCAAGGCCTTCAGAGTTGCGCGCGCATTACATTGTTGACAAACACCAGCGAATTGCTGTCAAGCGGTCTCGTAGCTCAGTGGATGAACAGCGTTTCTGATACGGCGGCCCGGGGTCGATTCCTGTGGTAAGTTATGTTTGTAAAAAGTTTTTTTTTCTTGATTTTGGGCATGCCTTGGGTTATAGGTTAGTTTTGTTTGGTTGCGCCCGGAGCGAGCGTAGGGCCATGCGTGAAGTGAAAATGAAATGTAAAACAACTCTAAAAGCTTGTGACCTGGTCCACGCAACATCTTTTAAAATGTTCTGTCTCCAGCAGGGGCCCTCCGGGGTATCTCTGTTTGCCCCATCCACGACATTACTTTGGTTATGGCTTTATGATTTTTCGTATATACTCTTTTGCTTCTAAACATTTCTGGCCAGCCTATTGACAATGTAGATTATGTGCTTAATTTCTTGCAGGTCCATTGACTTAAGTTTTATTGAAATTCTATATTGCTGGAGGTCTGACATATTTAAGGTCCGAAGTTGGATGACTTTGGCTGGTAGAAGAGTAGTTACAGTTGCATAAAACGCTTCAATGCCAACAGTTACATGGCATTTTCCTGGAATGAAAATGAGCTAGCTTCCAGGTAGATGCAGTTATATATTGGTTATAGAGAAGAGAGAAAGAATAATGAGTGAGCTAGTGTAAATTTAATTTCAATACAAAGAGAAAGAAGAGTGTTAATACTTTTTACGTCTCTTTATATTATGCTTGAAATATTTAGATGTTGATGTTTTAATTTTGTGTTTTGTTTGCGCTACAGGGTTGACTTTCATATATTTCATTGCTAGCTTATCACGAGTTTCTTGTTTGTGATAAACCTCATCAGGGTTGAAAGATATGGGAGTTTTCCTTGATTCATTACTGTTTTGTAGATCTTGGTCCTCTGTAGCATTAAATTTGGTATTTAGATTTGTATATTTCTCCTTCAGTTTTCTTTTATGATCTATTACGTATTTTGAGTCTATATCCTTTTCTTGAATATCAAAATGATCTTTTGAATTAAAATGTCCAGTGATTATTTCAAATGGGATGATATCTGTTGATGAATGGATTGAATTATTGTAGTGCAATAGCACATATTTTACCAGATTACTTAATGACTCTTTAGCATCTCGTTGCATTTTGATCTTTACTTATTCCAATATCGTAGAATGGAATCTTTCCACATAGCTATTAGAGCTAGGATTTCTTGGTGTTGTAAAGTGAATCTCGATTTTATGCAGTTTGCAAAAATTCAAAAATGAATTATTGTTGAATTCAGTTCCGTTGCAACAAACTATGACTTGTGGAAGTCCATAGTGAGATATAAATATCAATAGTCCATCTAATATATTGACAGCATTAAGCCCAGGTATTGGATATGCTTGTGAAAATTTAGAAAAGGTATCAATTACTGTCAAATATTTTTATTTAGAGATTGATAAGGTATCCAGATGAATTATTTCAAATGGTTTTAACCCTATAGATACCTTTTGAAATTCAAAGTTGTTTGGTTTTCGTTCATATTTAGCTTTCTGGCATTTAGTACAATTATTTATGTAGGTGGCTACATCCTTGTCCAAGTTTGGCCAATAGTAGCTTCTCTTTATCGAGTCAATAGTTGTTGTGATGCCTCTATGTCCTGTTTTATACACGTGATGATAATACATCTTATCTTGTTTGTCATTATCTGATATTACATCAGTCAGCCAAGTTGAGCTAATTAATAACTTGGAGTTGATGCGGAGTTTTTCTTGTAAGTATGTAACAAAAATCCTTTCATGTTCCTTATCGTGAAAGTATAGATGATAGGTTTTGTTATTGATTAAGTTAGCAATCAGATCTTCATCAAGATGACGTCTTCCAAGATTAATGAAATACATTTGGTTACCGAATATTTTTTCTTGAATGCAAAGTGATACAGAGGATTCCAAAATTTTTATAATCATTTGGTTTTTATGGTGGTTTAGTGGTGTCTCGGAATAGGGTAAAGATAATATAGGCATTTTGTTTGCTGAATGTATAGTAGTGGTGACGTTGGTCTCTTTTTCTCCCATGACTTGTCTTGTAACTTCGTCTGTATCTTCGGTTTCATTGAAAAGAGATTGGCTATTCTGATCGGTGATTGGATTTCTTGACAAAGCATCTGCAACTGTGTTTTTTTTCCTTTAAACACATCAAACTCATTTATAGGGTATCCTTTTAAGGGGTTTCTTAGATTGGCATAAGGTTTTTCACTACTTAGATTATGTATTTCTACTATTCCTTGACCATTTTTTACGGTTGTTACACCTTCTGGAATATAACAACGAGGATTTATTTCTATCTTAGGAATATAATAGTCGACATCAGTTTCAGCTTCTAAATCTTCAGTGCTGTTCATGTGGAACTCATCCTCTTGAGTTGAACAGTGCGCGTTTTGTAAATCACTTTCACCAATATTTAAATATTCTATTTGTATATCATCAAAGTTTTTATAATACTCTGACTGTGTATCATTCATCTTATGCAATTTTTCAAATATAAGGTTGGGTCTAGGCTGGGATTGAAAATTTTGTGGCCTATAGGCTGAAGTCGATTGAAAAGAAGTATTTGGTTTTTGGGCAACCTGTCTCGTCCCAACAGACATGGGAGTTGATTTTGGTTGAATAGTTCCTTTAGGTTTCCATACATTAGTAGGAGGAGGTTTTCCAAAAACTTGTTGATTTGAAAAATATCTGGGAGGTGGGACCTGCCTTGGCGTGACATTAATTGGTTGACTAGGGAAATGTCTTATATAAGAAGTTTGTGGTAAAGGTGAATATTGATTTGAAATAAATGGAGCATGAAAACTAGGCCTTGGTACTTGTGGTTGAATTCGGTTGAAGATGGGATTTAAATTCGGGAAAAAATTCTTTTTTGCCATCATTTATCATAGAGAGGAAATGATCTTCCTCTAGCAGATATTGCATAGTCTGTTCAAGGCTTCCAGGATTTTTAAGCCTAATTGCTAGTTGTATTTGGGATGGAAGATACTTTTGAAATGTTATCTACACTAATTTCTCAATGTTATTTATTTGTGCTATTTTTTCCATTTGATTAAGTGTATTATCACTATTTATTGATGAAAAAATTAAGCTTCTAAGATATTGACATCTAACATCGAAACTGTAAGAATTTTCATTAACCTGTGGTTTCATGTTATGTAATTCTAGCAGTAATCAAGAAAATGTTCTTTGATCAGAAAAATAAATTTTTAATATTGCCTTAACTTGTTGCCAAGTATTTAATTTAACACGACTTGATATAATAGTTAAAGCTTTTCCTTTTAATGTGTTTAAAATAGCACGACAAATTAATTTTATATGCGTGGCATTATTTGTATCCTATGTAGTAACTTCATCACATTGTAACAGTTCGATTGTGCCAATTTTAAAATTTCATTTATATGCCGCATTTAGGGAAAAAAATGATGCTGTATTTTGCACGCATCGGTTTACTAATTCTAAATTTATTAATTTGATTTGCTTGAAAATGCTGTTTTTCCTAATATGAATTAACTATATTTTAGGTATATATTAGCTATATATTCGTATTAGTTTTTAGAATCCCTTGTGACCATCTATTTTAGTTGATAAGCGATGTATGTACCTTATTATTAAAATAACTTGGCTTGATTTGCATTATATTATCGTAAACAGCCAGCGAATCGATTTATATTTTTAAAGAATACTGTTAGCCTGCAAATACGTTGCATTTGACTTATTGAACCATAATTTAATTTCAGTTTGAATATTCATTCTATTACCTTTTGAGAACCCTAGGTTGATGTTCCGGAGATCGCTTTTGGACCACTGCTTTAAATATATTTCTCGTTTGGTACGGCCGACTAGTTTTTGTGTGGTTCATGCCAAATAATAGGAATGGACTATTTATCGCGCGTTCGTCATTCTCGATTTAGATTTTTGAAGGTTTATCTTTCCTGTTAAAGCATTTCCTAGCATTTCTGGAAGAATGTAATTTTAGCTCACTATTCGTGGCTTCCGCCGTCATTTATCATCATAATAAGCGAGAATTAAGGCGTTTATTTTCTTAGAATTATTCCTTGTATCGAATCACTCGTCAAGTTTGCAGCCCATTACTACTTGTGTTGCAGTATTTAATTTCGAAGGCAAATTGACGGAAGACGGAACGTTGGAGAAGTCTTTTCTAGTTTGCTCGCCTGGGGAACGTTTGCCAGTATAGCGAGAAACTGCACGTTTTAAGTATTGTGATATAATAAAACTCTTTTGATAAGGGATTTATCGTGTTGTTTCTGTTTGTGTTTTAACACGACCGATTTTTCAGGCTCTACAAGCTGTACTAGGTAAGCATTTTCTCTGGATTCCTTTTTCTGTGGCCTATGAAGCACGTGACCGCCATGTTGCTAATTTTTTTGTTTCCATTATTTATAGCGGCTTCCACGTTCGTCCCATAAGACTAAGACCGTCGAATCTCCTCTAATACACCCTCAAGTCCGAGTCTGAGGTAAATATCGCTACCATTTTTGCCTAAATTAATGAAATTGATTGCTTATCTATCTTTTATTTTTTTTGTGCACATAACGCCATTTGCTTTTCCCATGTGTTATTTTATCTACTCCATTTTATCTGATCCGAATTTTTATTTTAATGCAACTTTAATTTTGATCATATGGGGAAGTTTATATATTCTTTAGGGGTGATTCATATCTATCTTTTTATATTCAAGTTGCCGGAACCTTAATATATCTTTTATTTGCTTTATTGCACTGTAAGTCCATGGGTTTTTTTGTCTGGGAAAATTTGTTTTACAAAGAAGATGTATTTATGCAAAGAGGGAGGGGGTCTGTGATTTTTTATTAAAGTAAGGGGGTCGATGATTTTTTGTTAAAGTAAGGGGGTCTATGATTTTTATTAAAGTAAGGGGGCTTCATTTAATGCGTACTGGATTATTTCAGGGTTCTTCTGCTGGGCTAGAAGTTTAATTAAAGGACTGCAACTTTTTCTCTGAAAGGCCGGAAGTAGGTCCACAACTTTTTTTCCCTGGAAAGCTGACGAAGGGCCTTAACTTGTGGTTCCCGCACTAGAGGCCATCGACAGAGTTCGACGACGGGATTTGGTTATGAGTCTTGTGTCTCATTGTTTCTTATGTTTACTCTTCGTTTGCTTTTATTGATATAAATCAAACATTGAATTGAGGTAGCTCATGATTTTAATTAATTTAATTTACATTTATTCACTGGTTTATCGGACCAGTTAATCTAATTGCTTTGAGTTGTTTTCTCATTTTAAAAGTCAAGTGCTGGTTGGATAACTTCTTTCTTTTCATTAATTAGTCGGCAGATATAACCGCTCTGAATTTTATCTTTTTATCACATGAATCAAGCTAACCATAGTTTTAATCTGATCTGGTGCTTTTATTAACTTCTCAAGTTTTTTGATCTAATCATTGTGTCCGCTCATTGCGGCCTATGATTACCATCAGTGCAGCTATTAGCGCACGCATACCTAGTTGTAAGAAGCTTAGTCTGCGTCAAGTGATCACTTTGATAAGTAATGTTTAGTACATTTAGTGATAAGGCATATAGAACCGAGGTTTTCCAACTGAATTGGTGTCTGTACGTACAATCTTCATATTGTACTCTGTATATTTTATTAATTACTTTAAGTCATTTATTTAACAGTTTTTTTTGTGTACTCAACCACATTTTAATATAACCATTTTCTCCAGATAGATTGTTGCTGTGTTTGCAAAAAAAGGATTTAGTAGCAAATATAGTGTCCATTAAATTTTTAGATTGTGTTTTCTTGATAGGTTAAGTTGGTTGCTTATAGTACCATAATTATTCTCATTTTCTTGAAAGTCTGAAATTAAGTACTAAGAACCGGTTAATTTTATGAGCGAATCTAGCCACTCGGTACAACACCTGCCGAGCTTTTTCCGTTTAGCTGGCTAGAACGGGTGGCGCTCAAACGACCCCACGACAGGGGCCGGGCTTTGTAACGCTACTCTCCGGGGCTAGGTTCATTTTTTTAATTAATTGGGGAAAAAATCTTTGGGTTCAATCATAAAAAAAAGTGTTGCAACATGCCGCTATAAAATTATTCAATTCATATGGTTCGCCACTAAAAAATGGTATAATATCAAGAAAAATTCGCAACTCGGAATAATTTACTTCCGCCATGTTAATATTAGTATTTAAATGATTATTTGCAGTTGATATGTCAATTCTAGCTAATTCACTTATAATATTATCGACATCAGGATTATCTGTAAGTGGAGTAACTTTCTGTAATTCTTTTAAAATATCTTCAAGATCTGAATCTGAATCAGTATTTGAAGAACTTGACTTTTGTAGAACTCGAATTTTACGTCTATATTATCGATTTTTATCTACAGTTGATTTAAACTTACTAAACATAAATAAAAATAAAAATTGCAAGAGAGAGCAACTTCTAAACAAGAGAAAATAACTCTTTCAAAAAGGTAGAAAAAAAAATAAAAAATGGGATTGGGAAATCAAATTAAGTAATAGCTTAAATTGTCTTACTTCTTCTTCATAGTTTTCTTTTTTCTTCTGTACTAACTAAGCCTTCTGCAAGGATATGCGTTCTTCAGGATGGCTGCTGACCAATATTTGGACGTGCTCCAATACTATGGTCCCATAAATCTTGTACCGCGAAGGAATGTACAGTTCTCTTCACTCGATGCACGTTATTCTGGATCTTCCCGTCAAAGATTTGAAAATCACCAATTTGTTGAAGGGCTTTCCAAATAGGCACTACACTTTAACGTGTTGTACAGGAAATCCTACCGACTGCGCCAGTTACGTTGTTGATTAAATTGTGTTTTCAAAAATATGAGAAACTTAATTAAAACATTTAAATTATACTTGGTAATAGCCTGCCAGTAAAACTATGCAGGTTCTCTAATGCGAATCTATTGACACAAGGATACAGATTCGCAAACTAACATTACGACGTTTAGCAATTCACTGTATATTATTATCCTATTTTCTAACGTATTTATATTATTCAATATTGATAAAAAGTTAATAATTATAATATCAGCATGAGATTAAATATGGTCAAAAAGATAAGTATAATATTAATGCTTATAAGATCTTTTCCCAACAGATTATTTACGAGTAAAATTGTAGTTAGCAAATGGTCTAAAGATAATGTCTATTAAAAATAGGAATCAGCAATTTTATTAAATCACTTGAGTCCTTGAAAGAGATAATAGAAATAGCATTGTACGCGTTAACCGAACTTTATCTTCTCAGGTGACTTGGATTCCAGGGACGGATTGAGGCACCACGTAACTCAGAAGCGAATTTGTTACGCCCTGTATAACGGCATTGCCCCAGATTTAGCTAGGCAACCAATGTGCGATTTATGCATCTATATATTATCTAACATATAATCTTTGTCCTTGTCAAATAACAGATGAGGGTATATATTTCTAATACCGGATCTTAGACTAATATATCTATCTTTCATTCGTTACAGGATAATGTTCTGCACAATTATTTGTTATTTCGTTTAGCAATGGTTGTCCGGGATTGGACCATATTCTCTGTTTAATAGACTAGTCACATACCTTCTCAATATTACCAGACAAGATAAGTTTACCTATTCCTGCATGCATTTACCCTGTATTCACATAATTGTTCAAAGAACAACCGGTCCTATCCGTAAATATAGAATTTATGTTATAAGTTACCGAATTTAGGGTGCGAGTTTATCTCCACAAATAAATTTGTTTTCAATTTCCTCTTACCTTAATTTATTGCATTTTAGTTTCCAATTTGCTATTTAATTTATGGATTTCAGAAAATATGGGAGTATGTGTATCTGATACTGGCTGGTTGTGTGCATACCTGCAATATTTCAAAACGTAATGAATACAAAGTGTACGCAAATCTATGTTCTCTGAGAAAAAGTACATCGAAATACGTAACAGAACAGTAGTTTTGGTAATAATGTTGGGTTAATTTTGTATATGAGGAAAAATATTTATAAACTAAGTGACATTGAAAATTCAACACCCTGAATACATTTTAGTATTTTGAAAAAACTTTTAAACATACATATTCAATCTAAGGTACTTTTCTAGTTATTGATGTTTTGGCATACCATGGCTTTAATACAATGAAAATGTTCAAGAATAATTTCAGCATGCTTCATATTTGACTGCATTATTTGATATAATATATTTAGAACATTCATTTCCTTCATCAGACTGTTTGTTTATTGTTAACAGCTAAATTACAAGTGAGGGCACTGATTTTATAGAATTACTCAGATGTTTATTGTTCACAATCACATAAGTGTGCTTTTGAAGCTTAAGAATAGAAACTTGTAATGCAAGTAGAACAATTTGCATCCAGTGCAGATAAACTTCTATCTGGTAAGACATTTAATGGCCTGGAAATATAGGTACATGTTACTTATGGTAATCTAGTTCAAAAATTGACAGCAATAACAAACTATTTCAATACAGGAATTCATAATTAAAACTGTCGGCTTAAAATAACGAATACAGAATAAGAACATTTGAAAATAAAAGTACAGCTCTTAATTATACTACGTATTCGACCTCGCTGACGAATGCTGAAAAATAACGTGGAAAATTCAATTTCCAGCACCGCCCGGCGGCGGCTGCGTTCATATATGTCTATATTGTTCTAAAAGCAAAACCTGATATTTATCACGATTTTCAATTCAGTTTGGCTAACACCCTGAACATGAGCAAGCAAACCCTTCGAGTGAATTATTTTAACATTTGCACTTTTAGGTCAATCCGACTTTTAAATTTATATGCCAGCTATTTCGCTGCCTGACTCCAGCATGACTTGCGATTCATGACCCAGCTTTATATCAATATCGGGTTTCGTTTTGAAATATTTTTGCTATGCATTATCCAATAAACGTTGGTTGAAAACAATCGTTTCGTAGCGATACAGCTTAAAATTTACGGCATGCCAAATGCAACCCAAATATATTTTGTGCCGTCATCTAATTTTTCCAATAATCGTTTTTTGAAAAACCCAATTTTAGATAAAATGAGGAGGCTTTTTAGCTGTCTTTAGCGTATTTTCATATTTTGTAGTTGAGTAGATAAGTTGAAATGACTACCTTTATACTTTCCATCATATTATAACAAACTGGAACAAGTAAAAATCAATAGGTAGGAGTGGTTACACCATTTTACAGGTAGTGGGGCTTCCCCAATACTGTTTTTCTTTAATTTGCCCTGCTGTTTAAGAAAATGCGCCAATAAAAAGCCATTGCCGTTATACAGGAAGGAAGCTCTAAAACCGCAGAATAAATGCCATCACTGCTGCCAATTTATTGATGTGCAGAGCATCTAAAATAGGTAAAATCTCCAAAGCCACACTTTTCAATCATATAAAGGGACATCGTGGACTTAACAATACAGAATACAATATTCCTTCGCCTTAGAATCTTATTACTGGCTTCTGGCAGAACAAATTACGGATATACTCCCCTCTCCGATTTTCAGTAAAGACGAGACAGTTTTGCTATCTCATTCTAGTTATGTTCATCAGCCGATAGAACTTAAGCGCGTTTAGTCCACTAAAGATAACGTGGAAGTAAGTACTGATCAAGTGGTAACGAAAAAACTGTGGTAAGCCATATTCAACAATATCCTCTTGAAAAATGCTGCCCCAAAATCGATGCCAAATTTTTCTAAATCAACGGGCATCGTTCCTTCTACTTTTAAGTGCTATCTAATAAATACCCATTTGAAATCGATGGCGAATCCCTAAATGAAAGTCGCCTGCTTCCTCTCGTGGTCATTCAGAATTTAGCAACTCCTCAACACAAGACTATATCCCAAAAAACGGTCATTTGAATCATTGCTAGTAGAAGATATGAAGCTGAGACCCCAACCAAAGGAAAAAAATGCAGAGAAGCCGAAGTTATAGTGTTATCTGACACTACTAGAAACTAAAACGAACAGAAGATCTATAAATGAGAAAATTCCAAAGGCATAAAGCAAGATTTCTTAGAAATGTTCCTTTAACATTAACAACCTTTTAATACGTAAAATGTATATGGTTTACGTTTGCTTCCCAACTGTGAAAAAGTGGAACTTCGTGAAAACATGTGTTTCTAGGCTTTAAAAATTTCGTCCAAACATACATTTAATGAATAATAAATGTATCACGCGATCGTATCTAACGGTAAACTTTCTGAAAATAATGACACTGTTGTGTTTCCCAGGGTTCCATAATTAGGCTTGCAGCTCCCTCAGCTTGACTTTGTGATTATTTTTTGATGACACTATTCTTATTGAAGCCGGGTATATGATTGAGGACTTAAGGAAGGAGTAGTTTGTCTTTAGGTTTGACTTTAAGAGTCATACTGATTTTTTTGATAGATGCAACTGGCTTTGGCTAATGATGAATATTTCTAGTTTCTGGGTGTGTGTCTCTAGTCAGGATTTACTTTTGGGCGATATGTGAATTGCGTTTAAGGAATGGTATCTACGACTGTGTTTTTATTTGAAAATCTTGTAAAGGTGTTTCCATTTTTAGCCCTGTTCCAGACTTCACATTAATTCTTCCAAGCTGCGGCTTTATATGGTATTCTTGTTTGGGGTTACTGGGCAAGTGTCAATCGAATTTTTAAATTATGGCAAAGATTTGTAAGGGTTGGAGAGGTCATATTAAGCAAAACATTCACTGTATTATCTAGATGTTTATGAGTGTCTGCTTTATTGCCACCCTCATTTTGACTCATTTAATCAAAATAACATTTAGTAGGGATACAAAGAGTGTTCTACACCACTCCACTTTGAGAGGAGGCATATCACGTGCAATCCGCGATATTTTCAGCGACTTGGGCTATGGTATATTTATATAAAGTTGTCTGTCTGTCAAAAAGCCGTCTGACAGACAACTTTTTAGACAGACAAATAGACAGTTTTTTAGACACCTTAGGAGCGTCATAGATAGCTAAGACAGGTTTATAATTAGGCAGATAACGTTTTAGACTGACAGACAACTTTTTAGACAGACACATAGCTTTTTCGACAGCTTAGGCAGCTTTACAGACAGCGAAGACAGCTTTATAGGCAGACAGAGCACTTTATATAAATATGCCGTAGCGCACGCCTCCTCCTGGAGCGGCGTGGCGTAGAACTCTCTTTGTATTCCTATTCATGACTGTGTAAATATCAGAATACAGGTTGTCATAATGTTCACTTGCAAGAAAACGATACTATCAAAGATATCCAATTCAAATTCATTTTCGAATTAATACGTGCCAAAAATCAAGCCAAAAATTGGATTAGAACTGAACCAAAAATAACTGAAGGGCTTTAACAATGTGTCACATTCACAATACAAGAATTACAGCTGACGATTTAGACACTTAAAATTTGAATATGGAGTGTCTTTTATGAAACACTGAGCTAGAACTCAGGAATTTAAAACATATGCTGTGTTTTAGCGAAACCATAGCCTCCGAATATCCCACATCTTTGTACTATCGTTTTTCATGGTAACGCTTATGCGTTATTTTATGGGCTGTTTGTATATTTATAGTTTATATCATCGGCGCCATTTGCTAGGGAAATCTGATTTATTTATTACATTTGCAGACTGGCTGCTTCCAGAGAAATTTAATGCATTGGATATTATTTCCACAGTTAATCATAACTGCTACTGATCGAGCAAAAAGTGATTTTTTCTTATAATTTCAAGAAATATCACGGATGTTCATCCTATTTTACTATGAAAATGCGTAATTGCGCCTATTTTAATCCTCTTTATATAAGGAGATGGCTTAGGTTTTAGCATATATAGATGGCCCTGTACATATAGAAAATCTTTAAGCCACTTCTCCAATTTAACCATAAAAATAGTAATGCATTCCGTTATATTAAAAAATATTTCACTTTGATTTTGCGTCAAAAAAATCGCATTTAGACAAGCAGTTTAGCTGACTTTCTATCCTGCTTCATTGTCATTTATTAGAGCTAAGCTAATTCTTGTAACGGTTAAGCCATGACCATATATTTGATCAGTAATTAAAGTTAATCCTGTTATTTAAATTTCAGATACATTTTCCTTTACCATTCTATTAAGAATGAGGTAAAACAATTTCGAAATGAGAGGTATTTAAATAATGATAACATTCTAAAATAACACACACATAACAACAGTATTGTCATATATTGATGATAGTACCTAGTATATTAATACGTCTCCAATTATTAATTCCGTGCAAAATCCACCAATTTACATCTATATTTCGTTGTAGTGATCTGACTACTTGTTTTGATAATATCATTTTACCTCATTTTCTCCTGGAAAAGGTGTAAGGGGTTACGCGAATGCCTGCCTTATCTAAAAGTAAATGCTTGATATTAAGCGGGTTTCAGGAGCTTGAACTTAAATTTTATTTTGAGAACATGCTTGTCCACAATCCATTTCAAGGATCAAATGACCATCATGGGATCCTCCAAATATGAACATCTGGAAAATGGCATGGCCAACTGACTTGACGAATTTACAAAAAAATCTATTCCCTTGCATTCTTTTTGTAAACGAATTATCCTCTAAATGCTAATCAATATAATAATTGTATGCTCCAAAGTGCCCTTATTAACTAAAATGAAACGAAAACACTATAAATCAAGCGAAGCAAAATATGAAATTTATTTGCAGAGATAAACTCTCAGGCTAGAGTTAAATTTATAACAAGCTTTCTGGATTTATCGGTAATATCGCTTAGGCTTTGGTTCTTTTAATTCGCATGCTTTTGCATCGAAACTAGCGTTTGAAATATTGTTATAGATTTTTCGTTGCGATGGACGAATGGCTTAGGCCGACATCTTGCAAATTACATTACAAAAAATTATTGGACAGCATGTAGCTATCATATCTACTGTATATCCACTGTTTAGGTTGCTTCTTGAAACTATAAGTAAATTTTAGTTTTGGTTACTGGGCGTCACAAAAATATTTTACTTGCAGTACAAAATCTCATTTTGTCTACACATTATTTTAGCTATAATTGGTCAGCCAGGCGCTACTTCTTCAATACCATTTCCGATTTTCTCACTAATGTTTCGTATATAGATAAAGTTTTCGGTGAATTTTTGGTGAAATAATCGCCACCAATTTAATACAAATAATACCGTGAAAGGGGGTTACTTTGGACGCCCGATTAAAATCAGACACCGCGGCGAAGGTTAAGAAGAAATGTGGTGGGGTAAAAAGATGATGCAAGAGGGTAATTTTTTCAGAAACGTGTCTTAATAAGTTACTTTTGATCGTCGAATTTTAAATCTGCCGAATTTTTTTAAAGGGACATAACTGTGGGGTTGCTAGTCCCACATCGGGCGCCTCCCCAGGTGGCGGATAGAGGAATGCCTCTTAGATATAGGTGGTACCGGGGAAATCAAATAACCCGGGCGGACTAACACTAGCGACCCGGTAGCAACTGACCCACAGTCGGTGGCTACAAATAGCGTCTGACCCAGAGTGGGCGGCTGATACCACACTAACCAATCCGCATGGCATGCGTGGTGTCTTAATTGCCAAAACCTCTCAGTTGAAAAAAAGGAAATGTCGACAACAAAACGTACAGGTATAGTACCCCAGGTGGGTAGGACGGAATGTCCAGAGTCCCACATCGGAAATTCGTTCAGCCTCATGGATTCTGGGGATGGCAAATGTTCGACATGCAACCAAATGAAAATCTACCTAGCAACCTACAACATAAAATCCATGGCAAGAAGCGAAAAAGTGTATGAGCTGGAGGAAGAGTTGAAGAAGTCAAAATGGGATATCTTGGAACTTTCCGAAGTCAAACGAAAAGGGGAACAATGTATGGACTTGAACTCAGGCAACAGACTATACTACAAAGGGAAATAAGACGTAACTAACGGGCGGTGTGGGATTTCTAGTAAAAGGAAAACTGATAACATACAAGGCAATATCGGATAGAGTAGCCTATATTGTTATAAAAATAAATAAGCTGAAAATGAAAATAATTCAAGCTTATGCTCCAACATCTCGCTATGACGAAGTAGATTATGAGATATTTTTGGAAGAAATTACGATAGCCATAGGAGAAAATAAATTGAAGTCAACCGTAATTATGGGCGATTTTAATGCGAAGATAGGAACGGAAACTGACGAACTTGAAACAAAGATAGGATATTTCGGCTATGGATCCAGGAACGATAGAGGAGAACGGCTTGTAAAATACCTGCAGCAAAATAATCTATACGCTCTAAACACTTTCTTTAAAAAGAAATCAAGTAGAAAGTGGACTTGGATATCACCAAATGGAGACTTCAAAAATGAAATCGACTCCTTTATTTCCTCAGAAAAACTGATGTTTGAAGATGTTACAGCCATAAATCAGTTCAACATAGGTAGTGACCATCGCTTGTTGAGGGCAATAATTACACGTTAAATTTAAAAAAAATGAAAATAGATGCCCACAAAATAACAGAAAAGGCAGGAGAATTTAGAAAAATTTTACAGGAAAGTAACATTTAAGAAGAAGAAGTAGAAAGAGATATCAATATAATCAACAACAATCTAACGAATCACCTAGTAAAAGCAGGAACCAAAGTAGCCATATGAAGAAGAGAAAGAGAAAATAAAATAAGCGACGAAACAAGACATTTAATCAGTCAGAGAAGAGAGCTAATCAGCCAAGAATGGAGACAATGGAATGAATACAACCAACTAAATAAGAGCATAAGCACAAGGATTAAAGATAATCTCAAAAAATATAATAAAGCCAAAATAGAAAAGGTAATTGAAACAAATAGAAGATTGAAGTGCCTAAGACCGACATTAGATAGAACCAGGATAATAACCATAAAAGACAGCAATGGAAAAGAGGCAAATGAAAAACACAAAATAGAGAACATAATAACACAATTCTATACAGATCTTTACACATCGAAGCAGGCTCCGGAAAACATCGTACAAGAGAATATAAACAAAACAATCAGAAATGTCAACTCAGAGGAATTGCCGGACATCGAGAACTATGAGATAGAATACGCTATAAAAGAGCTTAAAAGTAATAAAGCTGCTGGTTCAGATAACGTATTGGCAGAAATGTTAAAAGAAGGAAAAAACAAAATATGTAATCAACACTTTAAATATTCTATTTAACGAGTGCCTACACAAAGCAATTGTTCACGGTAATTGGTATGACAGCATATAAATATGTAAAAAATGAAATAGAGTGGATATTAGACACTATTGATATCTCACTGCTATCACAAATATACAAATTATTCATGAGGATCATCAATAATCGACTAACATCAAAGATGGATGCGTACCAACCAGTAGAACAAGCGGGATTTAGGCACGTCAGATCATATTCTTACAGTGAGAACTCTAATAGAAAAGGCAAATAGTGGACTACGAATAAGCTTTTGATAGCATAGACCTATGGGCAGTGGAGCAGGCTATGAATAACTGTCGTACAGATTCTCGTTATAAACAACTCATCCATAATATATAGGAAAAAGCAACCATGGCGATGCAACTGGAACAAAAACTCGAAAAATTCCAATAGGAAGGGGCGTCAGACAGGGCGACGTAATATCCCCAAGACTATTTACCCTTGCCATGGAAGATATAGTCAGATATCTACAATGGATAGAATACGGAATAAACATCAACGGCAAAAGAATGACTCACCTTAGGTTCGCAGATGACGTCATCTTAATATCATCATCTTTTGAAGAGCTTCAAACTATGGTCAAATGTCTAGCAGAATCATCATGGAAAGTTGGTCTAGAAAACTAAAATCATGACAAACACACAAGAGGACAGGATTATTGGGGTCGACGACTGTGTCTGGAAAAAGAGGAGAAATACATATACCTATTTGGGGCAAATATTCAAGTTAAGTAAAGAGAATCAAATGGCTGAAATATCGCGACGAATTCGACTGGCAGGGGCGGGTTTCGGGAAGTTGGATTTTATTCTAAAGAATCCCAAGATACCTCAGTATCTAAAGAGCAAGGTGTTCAACCAGTGAATACTGCCAATACTCACCTGACATGGATACCAAACATGGACCTTTACCAAAGCGAACATAGATAAAATCGCAAAAACACAAAGGTTCATGGAAAGATCCATGGTAGGAATTAGAATGGCAGACAAAAGAACAAATACGTGGATCAGGAGCAAAAGAAACGTTAGAGATCTAGTAGAGTACGCGGCGTCATTAAAATGGGGCTTTGCGGGTTATAATGCGCGACAAACACATCAACGCTGGAATAGTTTAATACAAAACTAGAGGCCATGGCTAGGGCATCGAACAAGAGGACGATCACAAATGCGCTGGGGGGATGATCTAAAGAGAATAGGTGGATTATACTGGAAAAGAGCTGCACAAAACCGATCAAACTGGCGGAAATTGAGAGATGCCTATGTTCAAAGTTGGGCAGGCTATGAATAACTGTAAAGAAGAAGAAGAAGAAGAAGAAGAAGAAGAAGAAGAAGAAGAAGAAGAAGAAGAAGAAGAAGAAGAAGAAGAAGAAAAATTTTAGTGGGAACTTCGGACATGGCCAGATCATAAAAGAGACAGTTGGGGAGCCGCACCTATCAAAATTATTCAAAAGATTAGCAAGGGCTGCACAAGATGTTAGGCGACGCAAAATGTCTCTTTCGGATACATCGGAATTTTATGAGATTCCCAAATCTACCATTGGCGATAAAGTTAAAGGAATTCATGGCAAAAATCCAGGACGTCAACCAGTCCTCAGTGCCGATGAAGCAGCAAGTTTGACCCTTGGAGTTACAACTGCTGCATCGTGGGGGTTTGTCCGATTTGGGGAAAATTGTGCAGAACTTTCTTAACCATAGAGGAGTCGCAAGAGAGGCAGCAAATATTTTAATCATGACAGCAGTTTTCAGGTCAGAAAATGTATTCTCACACTTTGTTTTTATAAAGCGACCCATCGTTATGAAGTATGGGAGGAAAATTGACCATTAGGGTGCCGATATTCTAGCAATGAAGTTGGTTGGTTTGAACACTAGTTTTTGTAGAATAGTTCCAAAAATTGGCTTGGCTTACTTCCGGAATAAGCAAAGAGAGAAAATTATGATTGGCAACAACTTCCCATCGTACCTCACGTTACAAATTAACTAGAAATGCGTAAAAATTACATTAAATTTGTTTTATTTGCTGCAGACCCGACTCATATTTGCCAGTCTCTTGACACCGCCTTCTTCGCTCTCCTAAAAAAGTGTTGGAGGAAAATTCTATCAGCTTGAAGGCTTAAGAAAACCTTCTAGAATCCTATTTCTCCATATTGTTAAAAACTACCTTGAAAGGAATCGAAGCAACTTCTGAAAAACTCTCTTGTGAGGTTTTAGAGCAGCCTTTCGATCTAAATTGAGTTCTCAGTGCATTGAAACACTCTATTAGATAAAACGAAGACCAAAAAAAATGCGCATGAATGTTGAACCTGTAAAGCCTGTGCAGATGCTAGATTTCAATAGAGCAAAATTTGAAGCTATTGAGGATGATGTTGCGAGTTCCGATGATAAACCATTAAGTGATCTTATGAAAAATGCAAAAAATTAATTTAAATATTGATAAAGATGACTTACTTCAAGCAATGCCTTTCCTAGATCAACGAATATACTCCTACAGGGCACTTTGATAAAGAAATGTCCAATGATGACAACTCTGAGAAAAATCTGGAAGTCCTGAATAATGATGTTGAGAAATTCGACGTAGTAAAAGTTCCAATAGTATTATGCTGCCAAAGTTCTAGAGAAATATGATTAAGTTCCTGAAAGCGCTCTATATTTAGTGAAATTTTTAGGAAAAAAGAAGACTAAAAAATATACATATTTTCACTTCCCTGATGTTTATGACCGATGTATTTTTGAAGATGACAATATTTAAGAGATTCTTTAAGAACAGAACGCTACAGGTTCTCCAATGGGCCAAAGATTAATTTTAATAACTTGTTTTCATGTACAGGGTGGCTCGAATTCGAGTCTATGTATAAGGAACTCGAGAACCGTAAGTCCAGTGTCGGTAAAATTAGGGCAACATTGCGCATTTAGGAGCCTAAAAATATGCAGTTTAAAAAGTTTTAAAATTCCGAGTATTTCAACTTTGAACTTGTAAAATATTATGTAAACATTAATAGTTATAAACAACGCAAGCAGTCAACGGGGGCGATTATGAACTTTAAACATGCAACGTTCAGCACATTTTATTATATAAAACCGCTAGCGAACCATCAGTTTGAAAGACTTTGTGTCTCACTTAAAGCCAGCTCCTGGATTTTCCACATGGGCGCTTTAAGGTTCTAACCTATCCTTTTCTCCTTACCCTAACCTGAGCTTGGCTTGATCACATGGAGGCGAAGTCCGGGAGTTACCTATCTACAATAGTAAAAGTCGAATTTATGATAAATCTGTCAAAGTTCTGAGAAAGATCATTTTCAAAGTAGAATCAGTAAATCAAGTGCAGTGTGACTTTAAGTGAAAAGCTAACTATAAATGAAACACAACACAAACTCTTAAGACGAACTATATTCATAAAAGAGTGACCAAAGAAGTATAAACAATTTATAAATCGAGAGAGAATGCGCACCTTAGTAATCAGGTATAATATAATCTTATAAAGCTTCTTTATGACCAATAGACATTGTTAATGTCTTCTCATTAAGTCTTTGACCAATAGACGTTTTTATTGTTTTTAACTGAAGTGCTTCCTTTATCATCTCTTCTCACCTGACGTAGATCGATCCCGAATCGGAGCTATATTCTTGCACGTTAACCGAGGCGTGGCGTCGCGGCTAAAACCTATGGCGACAATATTTTTTAGTTCGTATACTAACCGTTTCCAGTAATACTTTATTTAGCTTAAATAAGTGTACAACGCTGTCATTGAGACATGTTTATTTCAATTTTAAGCGATTTGAAATAGGTGCTCAAATTTGCCCCATTTTAGGTTCAATCCGGACACCTTTCGACCAAAAAATAATTACTATGGAAGGAACAAAAATAACGTTTTCTTTTAAGAAGGACTCTAGCTGGAATGTAGTAACCAAAAAAAAACTTTTTACATCGGGAAATTTTAATCCTTAAAAAATGGAAAAAGCTTGAAAATCTCTCACGGTACTCTCGAAATATGAGCCATTACTTATGCCCGACATAGTTATATAATTAGATTAAGTTACATCAGAGCTATTTGATAAATTGCCTAAAAATGCTGGCTTGGATTTATAAGGCTCAAAAGAATATTTCGCCCGTTCTCCACGCACAAACAAGCTTCATCACCTATTCAAATTAAAGAGTCACGGCGAAGGGCCACCTTTAATTAAAAGCGTAGATTGCGCTTTTCTGGAATAACAGAAAAAATAATAAAACTGTGTTAAATCCACAAAATTAATTACCTTAACTTAATTGGTTCTGAAAAAATATAGGACAAGAGTGATTTATATTATGGCGTCATTAGATTCAAAGTGGATGTGTCAAAAAGCCTTTATAATCCTACTTATATTTGAAATGTTAAGACTTAACGAAACGGTATCGAATTACGATTCGAAATTCTATAGTAATAAATATACTGTGAAGTACGAAAATGCATAAACTACTAAGTAAATATTACCCTGTCCTAAGTTTGAACTTGAACTTTAAAAATATTATGTGAACATTAAAAACAACGCGAGCAGCCAACGCGAGCAATTATAAACTTTAACCCTGCAACGATCGGCAATTTTTATAAATACGCTAGTGAACCATCAGTTCGGCAGACTTTGTATTCAGGGCCTATTTTCCAAGAAGTTCAGCCCTAGGCCCTAGCAAATTTTCGGGCCCCAATATGACTTCAGCTCAAACGAACGGAAAATATTAATTGTAATGTAGTTTTTTATTCAGATTTTAATTAAGCTTTTCTATTATTTATAAATTTGAATTAATTTTAATAAAAATAACAGATTTTAGAAAAACTAAAAAGAAACACGAAATAAGATTTTTAAAAAACTATTGAACCAAAGCATATATTAGTAAAAATAAAATAATATTTAAAATAACAGAAATACACTGAGGTTAACATTAACACTTTTCTTCGAAAAAAGGTTGGATACATATGAGTAAACACAGCCACATTTGGGACTACTAACTACTCATTTTTTCGCCGTTTACTTTAACTTTGTAAAATGCTGAACTTTGTAGTGCCTGTTTTTTATAGTTAGAATTGTTTCGCACACCCACTTACTTTGTCTGTATTTTGTTTTTTTTTATCAGCCTACGTTTTGTCGAGTTGTTATTTTTGTTTAATAAAGATTAGTTTTGTTTTGGAATTCAGATTATAAAGATGGCGAAACAGTATCGTGATTTTAGTATCAAGGAAATGTATATTTTAAAAAATATTCTTATAATTATGTAGTTTTTTTATCTTGCACATTTGAACCCCACTTGTCATTGGGCCCTAGGCCCGGGCCTATTGAGCCTAATGGTAAAATAGGCCCTGTTTGTATCTCACCTAAACCAGTTTCCTGCAGAGCACATGTTCGTGAGGTCCTAGCCTATCATTTTCCTCACCCAAACCTGAGTCTTGCTGCACATATGTTCATGAAACTCAGGGGTTGCCTACCCACAGTTCTAAAAGTCAAATCTATGGTACATTTGTCAAAGTTCTGGGAAAAATAATCTTTAAAGTAGAATCTGTCAAGTAGTTTAAGTGCAGTGTGAACTCTGAGTGTACTTAATACAAAACCAACCATAAAATGAAACACAACACAACTCTTAAGAAACACTATCTTTAGTTGGCCTAAGACCTATAAATAATTCAAAAATATACTTTAATCGAGAGGGCATGCGCAATTTAGCAATCGGGTATAATATATTCTTATTAAGTTTCTGACCAATCGACATTGTTAAGTCGTTGACCAATCGACGTTGTTATTGTTTTTAACTAAAGTGCTTTCCTTATCATCTCTTCTCACCTGACGTAGCTCGATCACGAATCTGAGCTATATTCCTGCACGCTAACCAAGGCGTGGCGTCACGGAAAACTAAACGTTACTATACCATCGTCAAACATAATAAGGTACAAATTACAATATGAGTGCAATAAAGCTTACATTACATTAAAGGAAAGTACAGATGAAATCTGGCAAAGATAGGATGACCAAAGGCTGGTGCTTACGCCCCGAGTTGTGGAACCTCCCTTGACTAACGATTCATCTAGGCCATCGCCCAACATAATGTTGAAAAGAAGGCGGCGATATTGCCCGAGAAGGCTGTTCTAAGAAGAGCCGTGGTTCGATCTCCCAAAATTAATTTCCTTAGCGTGCGTTGCTGTCGCAAAGCAGATGTTTAACTGTTTCACCTTCCTGTTTACAACCCCTGCATAGAGGAGTCTCGAGTCCCTTAATCAAATGGTAGATGGTTATTTCTTCCTATCTTGCACTAAAGTTTTCATAGGTGGTTTTTTTAATTAATTGAGTCATTATTGTGAAAGATAAGTTATAATATATGAGGCCAATTTATCTGCTAAATTATCGCCTTGATACTGTGCATGCCCTTTAACCTAACAATCACTTTTCAGGTCGAGTAGATTTTTATAACATTGCCCTCGATGTGTTTGTGGACGATATCTTTTGCGGCAATGAATATGCCAACCAGTACAGTCCGAACTTTGCTTGCATGCTTTTCAATAAGTCAATTGGGCTCCATCCGAAATCGTATGGAATCCAAAGAGATGCTAAATGCACTTTCGATTATCTTGCTAGGTCTTATTTGCCCCTCCTCACAGGCGGCGTCTGCTCTCTCCACATCCTATGCAGGGTCCTGACCCTTAGCACTGGCGTTAAAACGACCCTTTTAAGATGAATATTTAGGGGTGTAACATTACTTCCACACCTCTGGCTGATGTCGTCCTTATAGCTCAAATTATGGTTAGGCAGATCACTCTTTGTACTTGACTGAGTTTCAGCATAGCCGTTTTTTTGTTGAGTTTTGTGCCACCAGGTTAAGGCTCCAAAGGCAATCATCGGTCTTATGATAGCAGATATTTATGCCTTCTTTAACCTTCGATCTAAGTGAATATTTCAGGTTAGCTTCGCATCAAAAATGACCCTTAGATCTTTCATTTAGACGCAAAATGTAATTGTGTGTTAAGAAAAACTGGTCTCGTTCTTCTTTTTCTGGTGAAGAGCACCACCTCCGGGGTTATCGGATAGAGAGTGTTGTTCAACTAAACGAAGGACATCGTGCAGAGTGATGTACAGAACCTCTTTGAATTTACTATTTAGCAGTACCATCAGATCGTCCGCGTATGAGTTAGTGTAGATTCTATTTGAGTTGAGGCGGTGCAGAAGGCCATCCAGAACACGGTTCCGGAGCACTGGCGATAAGAATGCTTCTGCGGGAAGCCTATGGCAACCGTTACTAATCTACCCATCAACAATAAAAAAATCATTATAAAACTTCTCAGCATTTATTATATACGAAATATTTGTCGAACCTACTGATAATGTTGAACCAGAAATTTCTTTTCATATTTATTTTCTTAGTTGTGTTTATAATTTTACGCTTAATCAAATATTCAGCAAAAATGCAACTAAGGCTCGCCCCGCTATCAGTTAAAAATAACAACTCGTCCGTTCCATACCTTATGCTTATGTAATTTAATGCATTAATATTTAAATTAAATACTTCTGAATTATTAACATTATGGGCCTCGAACGATTTGTTGCCTGTTTATTATTCTCGTCGTTTTGCGTGCTGTCGGAAAAATAAAACCTACATGTTTGAAAATTCCCTCGATTTCGCCCTGGTCATCGGAGTAGAGGTGGTCCCCGACCTTGTCCTTAATACTGATCTGGTTCCGATGTCTATCGTCGAACGAAATTAATATTTTGGCTTACACCATTATGATTACCACGGTTATTGAATATATTGCTATGGTGTCTACTGCTATTACGACTACTGAGGGATTTATTAAAATTACCTCGACCTATCATGCGAAATATATTAAGACTGGAGGAATAATTACAGTTTTTAACAAGTCCCTTCTCTTTCGCGCCACATTTCCATACTTTCTTGCCTTCACGATAGTCCCTAATTCGCTATTCCATAATTCGTTCGACAATCCACTTATTGCATTTTTTTCATTAACTCCGGGTAAGACTCGTACACCCGTATCATCGTTATTGGCTTGAGCTATCCTCAAATCAAGTAAAAGAGTTTCGATTACTTTAGCATATTCATCGATAATCTTTTTATCTTGTTTCACACCTTGCATTTGGGTCGATAAGGGCGCAGCTGTTTTTTTTTTGGTCAGTAAAAGGACTTTCATGGCAATAATTAATTCGTCAACACTGTTATACTATTTACTAATCGCAACTTTGCACTTTGAGTTAACTTAGCCGGTCGGGATAAACAAAATTGATTTGTAATTATTTGTGACCACAAAGGTGGGGGTGGTAATTAAATGTATAATTAACCAGAATCAAATTAGTGATCCGTATTAAAATAGGGTGGTCGGGGTTTTATCTGTAGGTTGTGAATTGAAACCAGTATTGTCGGTATTATATACTGTAATAACGCAATTCTTTATTTGCATTAGATATGATGAATATATACAATTTATATACAATTTCTGTACTACTTTCATGCATTCACTCATTCACACATAAAACTAAATATACATTACTTATTTATAGGTCCCTAAGGAAAATTCTTGATCAAGAATGCAACTTTGTCTTCCCTGAATTAAATAACTTTTATGTTATAACTATCAACTGTTTCTTTCTCACGAAATACCTTGATCTCCTATTTTCTCTACTTCACTCCAATAAGGTGGGGATCTGACTTCAAACCCTTGATTTGAATTTTACAAGCACAATTTTTCCAGCTCCAAATCTTGCACCGCCATTTTTACTTTCTCTTCTCCAACTACAGTCACAGGTGAGCCGAGATGCTGGAGTTGTTTCTGGCTTCGAGAAATTGCGTTAAAACGCCCAAAAGAGTTCTTGGACCGATCTAGCACGTTTGAGTGTTTCTAAGACACTGAAATATAATTTTCCTATCGGTAGGCGGCAAACTAAAAGTCGGCTGAAAGAGTGGGAATTCGCGGGATAATACGCGTCGGATTCATTTGAGAGGGTGAAGGCATGTTCTTTCTTCCTTTGACATATTGTTGTGCACGCAACACTGACTGAGACATGGATACATTAAATTGAGAACGATGAAGAACGATTTGTTTGACGAAGAGTCATTTTGCTGCATAAATGTACATCTATTTCAGGGTGTGCCTATATTATACTTAACCACTAAACAATTACTATTATGTAAATATTATGAATTATTATTAATGACACCAACGAATTCATGGTTGTCCAGATTCTGTCGCCCTGAACTTTCAAGGTAATTATGCAATAACAATACCTATAATTTATCTAAATTACGGAATCTAGTACAGTATTTTAGTTGCACGAGTCTAGCGAGACTGAAAGTAATCACACTACCAAGAAAAAGTAAATTAGGCACTTTAGTGAGCCAAACCTCGTAGCAGTAGCTGTAGCTTCCTGAATCCAGTTGAAGAGTATCGGAAAATGCCTGATCGAAACTGAGAATAAATTCGAAATATAATGAATAGAAACCCGACATGAAATCATTATCTATCATTTATTAATATTGCGAATAATATTTAAAGTATTTAAATAAAATTTATTAGCTTGCCAACATATCAGTAAAAACACACCTACTAAAAGCGCAAGGCAAATCTTTCTTGATAATATTCTAAGTTCACAATTTACATATGTTCCGCCGAACACACTATTACCTTATTAAGCTCAAAATTTATGGGCGATGCAAGCTAACGTTAATTTTCTGGTTCAGCGATTTATGTAATTTGGATCCTATCCGAATACCAGCCATTGCCTTGATCTTATACAATTCCAATGTAATTTAATGTAGGTCCAGTGTTAGTGCCCATTATAACTGCTTTTAAATCCAATTAAGATAGAATGATTATTGTTTATAGTCTATGCTTTCAAGCGATATGGTTTACGGATAAAATTTAATTATTGAAGGTTCAGTTAAGGAATGCTCAACCTGAAATACAGGTTACTGAGTTATTGGTTACATAAACCAATAATGGTAATGATGAAGCAAGTATAGGAAAATTAGAGTAGTAGGGTTGTTTCGTGGGACTCAAAATCCGAATTTTTTTTCGAAAACGATTATTATTCTTGGAAATATTTATAATAATTATGGAGTTTCACAAATTTAATTAAATAAAAAAACGGTGGTGAAAATTACAAAGAGCACCAAAAACTGTATGAGAAATAACATTTACAATCAAGCCCTGGTTTGTATGCAATAAAGAACTAACAAATACTACTTGAAAGAGTGTGCGTTATCTACATAATTTGTGAAAAATACAAAAATGGGAGAAATAATTTTTTATGTATTTATTTATTTATTTCACGGGCCATGCCCAATAACTATTAACTAGTGTTTAATAAAGTTAATACTATAAATTTGAAACCAAGAATTATCAATTATCCAATAAAGCGGACCAAAATGATCATACAAACAATCAATAAATCTTGAAACTTCAATAAAAGAAAAAAATAAAGAGAAATAAATTCTATAAAATAATAACATAATAACATTCAGTTGTAGGCTATGTCAACACAGTAATTTGAGTTGCTTCGTAAAATCTGAAAACGAACCGAAAAAATTGAGATCACGGTGGCGGTTAGCTAACTTAGAGACTTTCGAGATGAAAACACTGGAACCATAATTGATCCGATGAAACTGTACGGAGAAGTACCAAGAAAAAAATAAATAAAGCACTTTAGTGAGCCAAACCTCGTTTCCTGAATTCAGTTGAAGAGTATCGGAGAATGCCTGATCGAAACTTTGTGAATAAATTCGATATATAATGAATAGAAATCCGACATGAAATCATTATCTATCATTTATTAATATTGCGAATTATATTTAACGTATTTAGAGAAAATGTATTAGCTTACCAACATATGAGTAAAAACAGAGACAGCTACTAAAAGCGCAAGGCAAATCTTTCTTGATAATGTTCTGTTCACGTTTGCATTTGTTTCTCGCTTCGACAAAATAAATGCGATTTTCAGCGATCTGATTTTGCTGCCAGTACTTATAGGCTTGCTGTTTCCTACTTACGGCACTTTCGCATCTGCTATCGAACCGGGGCTTTCCTTTTGACGGTAACTTGATGGGACTTGAAATGTATGCTTCCATTGCTGAGGAAATTACTTGTATAATCTCTTCGCAGCAGACTGAAGGGTCATCAGTGCCAAAGCAGACGTCGAGCCAAGGAACATCTAGGTAGAACTCTCTTAGATCGTCCCAGTTTGCAGAATTGTAATGCCAGATTTTGCAAGGCAATGGCGAGTCCATCTGTAGAAGTGGCAATTCGCAAACCGTTGTAATAAGTTTGTGGTTGGAAGTACCTAATGGCTGACCAACTGTAACTGTGTACTGGTCAGTATTGGTGGTTAGAAAAGGAGGGCGGCGAATTCGCCCCTCTCTGAGATTCGAATTGGCTTGTCTAGAAGTTGAGTGAGCCCGCAGCTGATGGCAAATACTTCATCGTCTCTGCCTTCGATGTCGGTCTTGTTGTGATGTTTGAGCCAGTTGGTGTTGTGGGCATTGAAATCTCCCAGAACGATTATTTCTGAATTGGGGTGATCGACCTGTATTGAGTCAAAAGTGGTAGCTATTGTTGTAAAAAAGTTTAAATAGGCTCTATCGCTCGGAGGGCTATAGAGACAGCATATAAACTTGGTTAATCCCTTGCCGGTGAACTTGAGCCACATCACGTCAAGGTTATTCGGTTCGAGTGTTTCATCACGGTGACATGAATGGTCGCTTCCGACAAAAAGGCATATTCCGAACTTATGTCTAAATCGGGTTTGTAAGTCGTAAAAGACACAATATTCCTAAAGTATCTTCTTGTACGATTTTTTGCGCAGATACTCGTCAAGTAAACGATTTTTCTATAAAAAAATTGTTTCTTGAGAAAATAAATAAAGATCATCATTTTTCGCACCTACCAATCGTTGTTTTTACATTTCCTTCTTTAAAGTCCACTTTCCTGTCATATTTGAATCAGAGGCGCATTTGCAGAGTTTTTTTTATAACTCTCTCGAAATTTTCAGAAAATTATTCTCCCAAAAAATATTCGCTATTGTTCGATATTACCCAGGAATAAATAATAAAACAAGTTAATGTAAATACAAAACAAATAAATGTCAGTATCAGTATCAATGCCAATGACAATGGAAATGTTAATGCTGATATAAATATAAATATTATATATATTTTTGTCATACTCCTTATTGTTTGTATTTGATTCTTAGAGCAAGAATTTGCGTTATGCTTTGACTTCGTCGTAGTGCTAGTAAAATGGATCTACGTATATTGTCGCGATAGGTTTTATCCACGCCACGCCTTGGTTAGCGTGCAGGAATATAGCTCAGATTCGGGATCGATCTACGTCAGGTGAGAAGAGATGATAGAGAAAGTACTTCAGCTAATAACAATAACAACGTATATTGGTCAAAGACTTAATGAGAAAACAATAACAATGTCTATTGGTCAGAAGCTTAATAAGATTATATTATACCCGATTACTTGGGCGATCAAACCCGATTACCTTGGGCGATCAAACGATCAAAAACCTTGGCAGGCAGTTGCGGAGGATATTTGGTGATCAGGGAGTCAGAATCCAAGCAGTTGTTAAACCTAATGCGACGTACAAACATATTATCAATCACATTGGCGACTCTGTAAGAAATTTAACAAGCAATGATTTTGTGATAGTGGCATGTGGAGCTAACGATCTTGCAACTGGCAAATATTCTCGAATGCGACACATTAACTTTAAGCTTGGGGAATGTTGTCATACTAATGTGATGTTTTTGTCTTCTCCTGTAATAAACACGAGTCAGTCAAGACTTGTAAAATATTTTAATAGAAAATTTGAATAGTTTTTGAATTATGTCAATAGGTTTACTGAAAATAGTGTCTTATATCTAGATATTTGTGATAGTTCAGTGCCTTCTTAATGTACCACAAATCACAAACAAGAACACAAATTTAATTCATATTAAAACATCGGGTCTAACTGCACCTTTTCATGGGAGGATATACCTTAGAGTTTTGGTCTGTGCCCGAGTCTGAGGTGAATGCTGTTTTAATTGTTGATGGTAGAGAGTCTGAGGTCTGAGCCCGACGGTTGGTAATAATATTGATTGTTTAGGCGGTGATAGGAGTGATGTGTTGGCTGACATAAATATAGCCCGTGATATAACCAATCCAAATTTTCCGCTAGCAAACGACACACTGGAGGTAACTTAAATAAGATACAGATTTATTATCAAAATTGTAGAGGAATTAAGACTAAGCTTGAAGTTCAAAAATGTAATATATTGAATAATGATAGTGATATAATTGCTCTGACTAAAACATGGCTAAATACCTCTGTTTATAATTCTGAATTTAATAACAATAGAATAATTTTCAGAATGGATAGAGGCTTTGAATTGACTGGAAAAAAACCGGGAGGTGGAGTTTTGCTGGCAGTAAAGAATGGTTATGTAGTTGAGGAATGTAATGTGTTTGATGATGCCCTTGAAGCAATCTGTATTAAGTTATGCCTGGGCCATAGGAAATATGTGTATGTAATAGTCATTTACTTTGTGCCAGGTAGTGGCAAGGATTTGTATAGAAAATTTTATAATTGTATTGAAACTAATTTTATAAATTAGGTTTGCATAATTTTAGGTGATTTTAATTTGCATGACTTTGTGTATGACGTCCATAATGAACATGTTTTGGATTTCAAGAGTTCTTTAGCATTCACTAGCTTTCTGAAGATTAACAGTGTACGAAATGTCAACAATGTCCTTTTGGATTTGATAATTGTTAGCCCCCTTTTAGAGGGCTGTGAGGTGGAAATTGATGATGACCCATTGCTACTTATTTATATGCATCATCCTGCTTTGTTGGCAAGTTTTAAGTGTGGATGTGAATATGAAGAAGGTGAGCCAATCACAAATAGGAAATTCAACTCTAAAAAGCCAAATTATCTCCTGATGTATGATATGATCCAGAAACAGCAATGGGGGGCTCTTTATGAGTACGATAATATTCATGGCGCGCTAGCCAAGTTTTATGCTATATTTCATTTTTCATATCTCATTCAGTTTCATTGTCGACACAGGTCGGGAGAATGTTTCCTGTTTGGTATAATAGAGATATTATAGTAGAAATACGGAAAAAAGAGAAGTGTTTCTGGAAATATAAACATACTCGATCTGATTACTGGCTAAACAAGTACAAACATATGAGGTGTACAATTAAAGCTAAAATTTGCCTATATCCCGTATACGGCAAGAGTAGAGATTAGCTTACATGACAATCCAAAGTATTTCTGGTCGTACATTAAGCAACAGAAAAATAACACAGATATTCCATCAAATGTCAACTATGATAATGTCACCTATTGGGGTGCTAAAGGTCTAGCAAATGGGTTTGCGCTGTGTTTTAGCTAGCTTGAAGGTCTGCACTGTTGAAAAAGTTTGAAGGGAAACAGGGCCATAGGACCGAATTGCTTTCCGAGCTATATATTTAAAGGTTGCAGTGATTCGGTGCTGCACCCATTAGCGTTTCTCTTTAATCTAAGTTTTCAAACTTCTACTTACCCAACTACCTGGCGAATAAGTAAAGTCGTTCCAATATTTAAGGGGGTCAATAGACATGAGATCACTAACTACCGACCTATTTCTATTGTGAGCGCTGGTTTTCGAAATAGTCCTCTTCAATAGGACTTATGAAGAGGTGAAATTTAATGTTTCGCAATTTCAACACGGCTTTCTTCCACAGAGATCCACTATGACGAATTTAATTACTTTTTGTCAATATTTGCACGAATCATTTAATATCAAACGACAAGTTGACGTAATTTTTGAAGATATGGAGGAAGCCTTTGATAGGGTGAAACATAGTATTGTTATTCAGTCAATGAGCAGAATGCATGTATCAGAGAACTTAGTTAATTTAATAAGATTTCTACCTTACTGATAGTAAGTATGTTGAGATAAAAGGGGCAAAGTCCTGTGTATATGGTAGTACATCAGGGGTTCACAGGATTCTAACTTGGGACCTCTTTTGTTTCTGATTGCAATTAATGATCTGTGTCAGGTTGCGAGACACGCTCGTACTGTGTCATTTGCTGACGACTTAAAGTTATTTTTGGAAATCTTGACAGAGGATGATTGTGATTTCTTGCAACATGATTTGAACGGTGTTGTCAAATGGTGTGCTGACAATGGCTTTGTTTAAAATGGTAAAAAATGCTCTACATTTTCCTGAATAAGAATCCCATTACTAGTAGATATAGCGTTAATGGAACAGTCTTAGAACAGACCTCTAGTCATAAGGACCTAGGACTTATTTTCGATGGTTCTTTATCATTCACGGGTCACATTGTTGAAAAGATTAATGATGCTCATAGGGTGATGGGGTTTATCGTCAGATCCGCCTAACAGTTCAGTGTGGATATTAGCCTGCGGCTGTTTGACAGTCTGGTATTACTTAGACTGGAATATGGAAGTATAATCTGGTCGCCCTATTATGAAATCTGAGCGGATTCAATAGAGAGGGTCCAGAGGAAATTTTTAAAAATATATGTTCTTGAAACAATACGGTTATTATCCTGTGCAGGGATATGACCATGCTTTGTTAAGTTTGTTTAATAGATTGACACTGGAAAATAGACGAATTAAAATTTGCTTAATATTTTTGTATAAACTTCTCAGCAACCGCATTGACTCCATGGACATCTTATAACAGTTGCCATTTTCAGTTAATCGTGTCAGCACTAGACAGAGGAAAGCATTCTATTTAAATTTTCCGAGAATCAACGTGTGTAAAAATTCACCTATTTATCGTATGGGTGATATTTTTGACACTTATGCTAGTGACATAGATATAGCAGTTACCAATCTAGAACGCTTTGCTGGAATTGTAGAACAAAAGTTGCTTGCTGCAGAGTCTCGGCGGATTATAGTTGGATAGTGTGAATGTATTTTCGGATTTATGTAACTGCCTACTTTTGTGTGGTGGAAGTTTCGAGTGGTGTTATTTTATTTTAGTTAGTATAGGTGGTATTCGTAAATGGCATTGCTGTAGATAATGTATTAAATAAATAAATAAATCAATAAATACATAAATAAATGCGCAGGTTCTCTCGATTGAGGTATATTTATAAATTGTTCATAGGTCTTTGGTCATTGTTTTATAAATATAGTTTGTCTTAAGAGTTTGTGTTGTGTTTCATTTATAGTTAGCTTTTCACTTAAAGTATACACTGCACTTGATCTACCGATTCTACTTTGAAAATTATCTTTATCAAACCTTTGACAAATTTATCGTAGATTTGACTTTTACTATTGTGGATAGATCACCCCTGGATTTCGCGACCATGGGATCAAGCTAAGCTTAGGTTAGGGTGAGGAGAAAAGTGTAGGTGAGAACCTTAAAGCTCCCACGTGGACAGCGCCGCGCTGGTTTAAGGTGAGACACAAAGTCTGACGAACTGATGGTTCGCTAGCGCTTTTATATGATAAAATGTGTTGAACTTGAAGGTTCATAGTCGCTCCCGTTGACTGCTAAATTTGTTATTAATGTTTAAATAATATTTTGAAAGGTTAAGTTCAAACTTAGGACAGGGTGATATTTATTTAGTAGTTTATGCATTTTAGTAGTGCACAATATGAAAAGTGCAGTTTTATATTCAAGCGAGTTTTATACGGTCATTTAAAATGCACACTAACTTTAAAGAATGATCCTTTGATTAGTTCTAAAATAAAAACTTGAGACATCAACGGCTCCGTTTTATGGATACAAGATGAACCCAGTTTAAGTTCATTCATATATTTTTAAAGTTTACAGAATAGTAGCGGCGCTCTCATTAAAACTTTATCGACAAATATGCTTAAAAGCGGCAGTATTAAATACTTTTTAACTCGACCATGAGCTCAGCTATGATTTTTTCTCAATTTGATAACTTCGACAGTCATTGTCGATAATTTTTGCTTTGACGAATCACTTTCAAGACGATTTTGATACACACGCTAATCCAATTTTCGTATGAGGTGAAGTCGCTGAAAACTCCATACCAATAGTTTATAAGATTTTTTTTCTAAACATGTATCAGGAAGCGTTTAATTTCCGAGGATCAGGGTATTGGAAAAATTGAGAGTCCTTGACTACCTGGTACCTCAAATATTAAACCTTTTATTAGATTCCATTCACAAAATACGAAAGCGGTTGTTGTTAGTGAAAACTTGATCCAATTAAAAATAACTTGAGAAATAGTCAATTGTTCAAACGTTGTTTCCGAGAATAATTAAATTTAATAGCCCAAGCTATGGTAAAGAAGTTAAAAGCAAACACGCGATAATACCCTTACTATGTTGCTTCTATATTCCTCGAAAGCTAAATGGAGTTATTAGGTACTATTAAAATTATTGAAATAGCTTCATTCACATTCGAAATTCCGAGATATTATTAAAACCCCTCATGAAGCCATGCCATTGTAATATTAACCTTCATCTACACATTCTGTTATAATTCAACTTAAATCTAAATTGACTAATAAATAAGCATTAACTGGAGCCCTTAGCTGTATATACATCCAGGATTTTGAACAAGTGCAGAGATTATGGTGAGCTTAATGTGAATATGGTGATGAAGTATTAATGTGTTTCAGCAGAGGAATCTATTTATGTATTTCTTAAATGAAGAAGTCAACGAAATTTTACTCGCACTATAACTCATGACTATTTTGATCGTTAAATAAGCATATATCATAGATAAATAACAATTGTAAATACAGTTCATAATATCGGTTATAAAGCCGCGTAAAATTGACAAATTGAGCTATATAATACCTATTGCCTTTTAAATAAAGTATTTTTTTAAATAATGAAATTTACACCTTATTTTCTAGATTCACTCAGGTCCAGGATATTAAGTTTAATATTTCCGAAGCGAAATCTTCCTTTTAATGTAGTGATTTTTAGTACCTAGTCTCCATCAGTTTTCCCAATTATTCCCGTCACCAGTTGAATAATTGAAACTGACCTCTTCAAGCTCATATCTAAAGATAGTTGACGTTGAAAATAGAGAGAGGAAATATTGGGAGGAGTGGACATAATAAAGAGTCTCCTCACTGGAAAATTTATCAGGCCACTATCTAGCGATTACACGACAGAATTCTTAAGTTTTTGCTAAAGTACGAGCTTGTCGTATATCTCCATTGGATTAATATAATTATATATCATTTGCAGTAGAAGCTGAGCTACCCAAAACATGTTATTTAAATTTCTAATCAAATTAAGCCCAACTGTTCAAGCTAATAATTAATAGGCAAGACTTTACAATAATCCCTTGGAATTTTGAACGTGAGTGAAGCCATTTCAATTATTATAATTACTGCTAACAAGTCCATTAGGCCTCCCTTACGGAGGAATTTAGATGGGGAAGATGATTATCGCTTGTTAGCCTTTAAATTCTTTCGTATGACCTTTGCCGCCTAATGCCGTTATCGCTGAATGTGAAACAATTGGGACCTAATTATGCCCTTTAGATTGTAAAATTGCCTCAACTTGTCTTTAATTAAATTGAACGTCATTACTGTAAAGATATAGATTATACATCCTAAGAATTTAATTGAATTTCAAACTTTCTTCTCGATAAAATATTTTGTGAGATCAGACCTGAATTATGATAAAATATTATCCGAATATTTGATATAGGTATTTGATTGATTAATAATAATTACGTATATCTGTTATGCGTATTCATTGAGATCTTAAACTACATTTTAGTTGCATATTAACAAATAATTGCTCAACTATTTATATTATTGAATAAATATTGCCACGATTCTTATTAGCCTCTAATTTTATTTACTTATTTTCACCTCAAATAAACAAAGTTAAGTTAAGAAAATTTACAATCTAAAGAAAGCATTGCTTAGACCAGAATTAGCAATCTTCTAACAATGCAAATTATGCCAGAGAATAGAGGGCCGAATTTATTTAAAAGGCGCCACCAAGTTGTAAGAAGGCACAAGTCAGAACTTAAATAATAAAACCAGAATTTAAATCAATTCAAAACAAAAGAAAACAATATAATTATTGAGCCCTATTAATTTAAATCAAGTATACTTACCAATTGCTTCCCTTTTAGAACACTACTACTAAAGATAATAAATGAAACATATAGGTAGGTGAACAGAATGATCAGGCTATTATGATAAAATGGTTGGAATGATTTGCTAAGTTAAGTTAAGAAAATTTACAATTAGCATTGCTTAGGCCAGAACTGGCTGTCTTCTAACCATGCAAATTAAGCCACAGAATAGAGGGTTGCATTTATTTAAATGGCGCCACCAACTTGTAAAACGGCACAAGTCAGAACATAAATGATAAAATAAAATCAGAAGTTATATCAATTAGAAAAAAATCAAACCAATATAATTATTGAGCCCAATCAATTCAAATCAACTATACTTACCAATTCCTTTCCCTTTATATTACTACTACTAAAAGATAATAAATGAAACATGTAGGTAGGTAAACAGAATGATCGGTCTATATTATCCTAAAATGGTTGGAATGATTTGCTGAGTTAAGTTAAGAAAATTTACAATTAGCATTGCTTAGGCCAGAATTAGCGGTCTTCTAAGCACGGAAATTAGGCTAGAGACTGGGGGGTCGAATTTATTTAAAAGCACCAGAAGTTAAATCAATTCAAAAGAAAAAAATCAAAACCATATAATTATTGAGCTCAATTAATTGAAATCAACTATACTTACCAATTGCTTCCCTTTTGCAACACTACTACTTAAAGATAATAAATGAAACAGAAAGATCGGTTTAGTATCATAAAATGGTGTAAATTATTTGCTTTTTTACAACGGTCTGAAATTTGACCTCAAGTCAAATAAATACAACTTCTAATACCCTGGTACTGAATGTAGTCAGCATAACTTAAAATTGTCTAAGCAGTAGCGACTAAATCTAAAGAAGGAATAGTGAATACTTAAATGACTTGTTGTAAATATTACTTGAAATAATTTACTTCCCTTGCAGTAATAACTGAAGTAAAATAATTATTCAAAACCGCGTAAATATAAATGAATAAGTCAGGCTCCCGCTGACGTATAGCAAAAAAAACACTTGCTATTAAAAGCACATCTATAGCGTTAACGTCAGAAGAAACCTTCACATAACTCCTATGCGAATTAAAGAGGGTAACTAATATTAAAGAACAACGTTAGTCAACTGCTGTAAGCAAAAATAATTTACCTATTATGAAGCATGCCAGATAAACGGTATCTAGTTACCAATAATTAGCTGCTATAAAACAAGCAGAATAGACGATAGGTAACTACTAATATTCATATATTATGAAAACAAATGAAGCTAATGAAAATAAACGTTATATATTGTAACAGTCCGATTTTGCCAGTGTCAAATATTTTTGAATTTCATTTATACGCCGCATTTAGGAAAAAGATGCTGTATTTTGCACTCATCGGTTTATTAATTCTAAATTTATTGATTCGATTTGCTGTTAATACGCTTGAAATTGCCGCATTTCTTAATGTAAATTAACTCTATTCTAAGTATGGGTTAACGATATATTTGTATTAGCATTTATAACACGTTGTGATTATATTTATTTTACCAAATGAAACACTTTGTATTCCATGCATAATTTAATCCAAAAGGACTTCTTATAAAAGCATAACAGAGCGCTTTCGGCCTAAGCCATCATCAGTGTTACCTGAAAAGTAAGTAGAAGAACCACCCACTAGCAGAAGAAAATGGCTGCTGTGAGAACTTTAAGAATGAAATGAAAAATTAAGAAATGACAATGTTATATCAAGATTCAGAGAGTGTAAAAGCCATAAAATAGGTGTGAGATTTAAAATGGTGTTTTTTTTTTTGTAATTTTTTTTTGGGTGATTTTTTAGAGACAAAGGAAAATGGTAGAGGTTCTTACACTTACTTGTCATTGGACCTGAAGAACATATCGACGAAGAGTAAACAAACAACACCAACAAACAATGGTCAAATCAAAATCAAAAAGTCAAAAGTCACATTTTAAAAGGCAACATAATTTTAAAAAGGACAATGCCCAACCACGCTTTACGTGGAACGACAAAATGTGTCGTTGAAGTTGACAGTCATGCCAAGCAAACTCTGAAGCCACAGGAAGTGGACCGCAAAACAATTTTTGGCGGTAAATTTAAATCTTAAAAATAAATGTTAAACTAATACAGACAGTTATTCAGAATACAAATGAAACAAGTAACATTAGAAAGGAAGTCTGGAGAACAGACTGGCCGACACTAAGCTAGTTGAGGCCAAAAGATAAGATCAATGTTAAATAAAAATGTTATATAAAAAAAGCGTTATATAAATAATTTCTAGAGCATAAATGATGACTCAAGAAAATCATTGTATTAAAGAAAGATGATGCTTACTTGACTGAGTAGAAGAATATTAGGAAGGAAAACTAAAGTCAATTTTTTTTTGTTTTATTTATATAATTATAAAAAACAACCGTATTAAAGGCAGACATCAGCTCGACCCAATCTACGAGACTG
>MU183571.1:155012-189329 GCA_016904865.1 Pissodes strobi
GCTCCAGACTTTGTACTTTGGTGTTCTCCAGCCTGGGGGAGGACGATGGGATTTGATGTGCCATATCCCATGGCAACTCGGAATGGCGGAGGCGTCACTCCCCGTAATCAAACTCCTCTCACCAGTCTGACGTTCCTGCCAGCCAATACAGTGCAGCCCCTCTTGTCACAAACTGTCATTGATTGGCTCCAGACTTTGTACTTTGGTGTTCTCCAGCCTGGGGGAGGACGATGGGATTTGATGGGCCATATCCCATGGCAACTCGGAATGGCAGGGGCGCCACTCCCCGTAATCAAACTCCTCTCACCAGTTTGACATTCCTGCCATTTAAAGCAGTATTGTTCACAGCATAATAGTTATTTATGTACCAAGGGTATTAAGTAGATGTTTATGCCCTGAGGGCGACAATGTTACAAACCCGAGGGCCTCTGGCCAGAGGGTTTATAAGTCGCCCGAGGGCGTACACATCTATTAATACCCATGGTATTTGCATTCACAATATGTAAATATTTAAAAAAGATGGAATTCAATTCAATTATTTGAGTCCATAAAGTGCACTCTATGTCCGCACGGGCCATAAAGTGGACTCTATGCCTGCACGGGCATAAAGTAATCCATTATGTAAATGGTATATAAGGTATAAAAACACAATAATGTACTGGTATGACATAATATTATATTATATACCTAGGTTGAGAAGTAAGCCATTATTTACCGGGCACTTTCATATAATGTGCGAGGTTAATAATGGCCTTCTCAACCGAGGTATATATAGAATTTTTTTTACTACTAACACTGATATATTACCATATTTGATTCGATTTGATTTTTATATTAGTCATTGTCTACTTATTTTTCAAATAGTTCGAAATATCAAGTAGCCTGGAAGTTCAGCTGTCTAACTGATAGAATGAATTTAATTTTAAATGTTATTGTACCTTCTTTCCATCTAAATTTTGACAAAATCGCATTATTAATAAGAATACTATGGGGAGTCATGAAAAGTGAGCCATACTGTATATAATTTTTTTTACTAATAGCAGTGATACAATCCTTATCATTATTTGAATTGATTACATTTTGAAACTAATCATTTCCTACTCATTTTTCAAATAATCCGAAATGACAACTAGTTGTCAAACTAACAAGTTTGACATTGTGACATTTTCCGTTTCCGTTTCATTATTGACCTAGGTTTTTTTTAATATTATTATTTACCTAGGGTGAGAAATGTTACTTCTCATTTGAGGAATGGAGTAAATAATGGTGATTTATCATGTTACTAGTAAAAAATGATTTAATTTTAATTAAATATGTACACATGTTATGCCATCAAATAATATGAACTATCCATGAGAATAAAAGCAATACTTGTACAAATTATGTTAATAACAATATTATAAATTTTATTTTACTGGCCTGTAATATACGATAAAAGAAGAACCATTCACAAAATAAACTGTTCACTGCGCCGGTTTCAGACTATCTATCCCCGTTATCGACCGATACGCTTTCGGATCTCCTCCAAAAAAACTCGCAAAACCCGACTCCAATTTATGACTTGTTTTTCTCTTTTCCTTTCTTTATATGTGTATAGGGTGTCTCAAAAGTAAAGATATAAGGTCTAATGAAACGGTATTTTAAATAGGCGGGTTACCTCACTATTTCTTCCAGGAGAGACAAAATCTCAAGCAAAACACATGGAGAAAAGTTTAAGTCACCATATTATTATGAACGTCGACAAACGCTCTCAAACCAATAAAAAATAAGGAGAGCAATGACAGATCGCCTAGGAATTTGGTCAATATAGAAATAAATATAGAATGCATTGAAACTAAAGTCCACTACACTTATATATTTTACAAAATAGGGGAATCGTGAGACCATTTAAGTAAAAATCTTAAGCGAGGTAACATTGTTGACAAGCATGTTCTCGACACAAATATGAATTTCAGGCTTCTACTTAATACTAAATATTCAGTCTTGTTTAAGGGTCACACATTTCTGACCTCCTTCACTCTTAACGAAGGACACTAAAGTAAAACGATATTGCCGAAACAGCTGGTCAAATCGCTACAATGAGATAAGAATGAAGATCGCTGGATTTGACCAATGTATGACAAATGTGTGCATTTATCTCAATACATTCAACCAATATCTAAATCAATTTGAGACATTGAATAAAATGAAATGTTTGACAGAAATGCCTATCCCCTATTATATTCGGTTATAGAGCATAACTAAAAGAGCTCCCAGGATTGATCTATTTTTTTTTTGTTTCGCTTGATTACATAAAAAGCACACATCTGAAGTGAAACTGCTGAAATAGATATAAGGAATTGAGTTTTTATTTTTTAAGCTTTGTTTCACAACTTTTGCCCCTAGTTTCGACACTGTTTTTAAAATTTTTTCCTTTTTTTAAATTTTTTTTACGCTCTAGCTATACTGAAACATGCTTAATTAAAGGGGTGTTTCACTTTGATTAGCGTTTCACTTTGATAAGCATTTTTCTGACTTTAGACTCGCTACAGAAGTTTCACTTTAAAAAATGTGTCAATATTTTGGATAAAACTATGTTGTAGTGAATTTTCCGATGCTTCCAAACATCAGCTTAGTTAATATAAAAAAAATCATAAGCAATTCCAGCTAATTTCATACCTTTTCAATTAATATCACTTGAAATCTCAGTGTCATCGTTTATAATAATTTTTAAAGCTCGTACCATAAATTCAACTACAGAAGGACGAATTCATAAATAAGAAGCAGTGAAGGGTTACGAGATTTCTGAGTAGTAAAAGCAAATTAGTTCGCTGTTGTAAAGTTACTGTTTTACCGCCTTGTAATACCTTTATCTTCTTGCCGCGGAAGTCTTCTGAGAATTAAGATATCCTCCCATTTTAATGTGCATTTTCAAAGGTTGAAAGTTAACAGGAAACTGTGGATTTTGCATTTTGAACAGCGTTTTACGATTTGCGGAGACATCAAGCTTAAAGCTCACTTGAACCTGTTATTACTACGGGTAAGAAATAAGGCATTTTTTTATCCATCAATTTCTGGCTAATAATAATAATAATAGATTTCTCTCTGTAACCTGATTTGATAAAACTTGATCGTTCTCGTACAAATAACTCCTTATTTGTGCTTATTTTGATTATTAATTATTACTCTCTCAGAAAACTAAACCAAATTAATTTAAGTTCCTTGCTAAATTGAGACACAGCAGTTGACATTCCTGATAAATTCTTTAAACTACTTTGGATTTTTTCATGTTTTGATGTCTCTAGCACCATCCTAGGCCACTCAACCAGGACGTCTTCCGGTTACATCACAGGACAGATTACAGGGCCTTAAACATCTCAGGCATCAACCAGAAAGCACGGAGGACTCCAGTGTACAGAGATCACCAAGAATATTCCATCCTAATTTTATTTTCCGACTAAACTTTCTCGGAAGAAGGTTCGCAATACTGGAGGAAGTTATATAGGGTTTTCCTAAACTTATCGAGCCAAAAACTGCTTTCCTTACACCCTATAGACAGAGGCAGTTTTGGTTCTATTAGTGGGAATATTTAACTAAAATGGAAATTCAATAACCATCGATCTTTTGTAGGAATAAGGCCCATTCTTCTCTTTCACGATACCTCAAGCCCCAAATAGCGATAATTTCCTATACCCGACAAGCAAGGCTACAAGATACATGCAAACAAAAACTAGGTGAACGATATATTAGGCAAAGCTTGTCTTTTTAATGCTCCAGGCATCAATTTACCTGAAATGATTCACGAGATAAGATAAGATAAAGATAGCTAAGATTAGGTGAAAAACAATTGCACGTTCAAGAATGGCAGGTTTTAATTTAGCCAAAAATTTTCCGTAATGCCACGCATACGCCTTAAACTTGATTAAATTATTCTTCCGCGCTCAATAGGATACGTTTACAGACAAAGTATACAACAAAAATCAAATCAAAGGGAAAACATGGATGGTACCTTCTCAAACCACCCCTCGCTGCCACGACAGAAACCAAGATCAAAGATAAATCCCCTATCCTTTTAAATTCCCAAATCAAATTTGTCAAAAATGCATTGGCGCACAAATCACATAGTATCATTTTCTACCACCAAGGAGTATTGGTTGAGCCGATCCAAAGCATGCAAACTTGCATATTGATATTAATTGAGATATTAAAATAAGATCTTCTATTGCTGTGTTTGCATAAAAATAATTCTATTATTAATATTTGTTTTAAAATAACTACAATTATCAAACAATATATTTAGAAGAAAAAATAATTTTCAACAAACCTGATGGATATTGACATCTAGTATTTGTGTGTAAAACTAAAAAAGGGCAGCGCGATTGAAGTTCGACAGTACAACGGGTACCGTAATTAACTTGAAATATTATAGTTTCCTAGTATCTGTACATCTGTAACCTTCAATCGATGCTTTGGTTATCAGTTGGTTCGAATAGTAATTAATAATTATTAAATGTAAAATAAAAGGTTATTGATTCCAGTGGATATAAATATAAGTGAACTGGGAACAAAAATCATGTTAGGGAGTTGTTAAAATTATCGTGCACACAATTGCAATGCAATACAGATAAACAGAATTAATATAAGACTTATGATAGTCTGATTAGCAAGGACATATTATTCTGCAATTTAGAAAAGTACATAAGCTTATGCGTGAAAAATTTGCAATCTAATGTTTCGTTTAGGTTGTTTGTTATTTTATATAATAATACTACTTATATAAATCATAAAACGCAGTAAACATAATAAAACAAGTTAGTGTGCTTATGCACTTCATCCGCACAAAATCCAGCAGAATATATTATAAATTAGACCCCGATCCGTTCAACGGTCGATTCTTAACCAAGAAAGATAGGTGAGTTCGGTGCGGACGTTGTAGAAGAGACGAAGATAAAAGATATATATTATTCCATGCCTGATTTGAATTGTGGACGAGGAATACATTCGATACAGATTTTATAACATTACAACTCCCGCCTTTATAACGTTCACTTTGCCATATTAGTGTGGGTTAGTGTGCTTGTGGACTTTATCCACACATATATGGAGTAGGACAATGGAGAACTACGAAGAATGTAGAGCGATTGCGTTGGATATTTCGAAAGCATTTGAAAGGGTTTGGTATGACGGATTGCTCAACAAACTGCCGTCCTTCAGACTCCCAATGACCCACTGCAGCTGGTTTGCCTGTTTGCTTGAGGACCGATCTCTGCACGTTGCAGTTGATGGACACATCTCAGACACATTCACCATTAATGCTGGAGTGCCTCAGGGCGCAATACTTTCACCAACTCTATTCCTCATCTATATTAATGACCTGCTGACCGAAACCAATAATCCTGTTTACAGGTTTGCAGACGACAGTATCGTTACCTCACAATTTAGATCAGAAAAACCTTAACCAGTGACTGAGACATATCACCGCACGCAGGAACAGATTGCAGCAATTAATCAAGATCTGGAAAAGGGTCGACCATGGGGCGACAGGAATTTGGTCCAGTTCAATGCATCGAAAACTCAAGCAGCCACGTTTACCAAGAAAGCCAATGCGGCACCATAATATCATTATGGCAGGATCGACCATTCCTCCATCATCGTCAATCGGACTACTGGGTGTCTCGGCCAACAGCAATATGTCCACGTTGTTAACATCGCAAAATCAGCCTCACAGAAGCTTGGGGTGCTCTTTGGTAACAAAAACCTGTATATACCGCAGCAGCTGCCCTTGCTCTACAAAGCGCAAATAAGACTGTGCTTAGAATATTGCTCACACATCTGGGGTGCCGCACTTAAGCAGAGATTCCATTCAGTGCCGTCTCGTCGACGACCCGTAGTTGATCCGGGATCTGGATAGTCTGGAAGACCGCAGATATGTGGCCGAGATATCCCTGTTTTACAGATATTTTGAGGGCAGATGTTTCCAGGATTTCGCCCGCATCGTCCCACCCCCAACGCGGTGCGGACGTTGAAGAAGAGACGAAGATAAAATATATATTAATTATCCCATACACCAAAATCTGGGATGGTTTTATTTACATTTATATTTACATTATTCCAAGCTTGGTTTGAATTGTGGATGAACCGCACCACAATTGCGGATCGCGGTATACCTCTCTCTTTATATTCGATACATATTCTGTAAGGTTATAACTCACATATCACACATTTATAACGTTCGCATCGTATCGTATTACACATTTTATAACATTTTTGTAACACGTTCACCAGCTTACTCTAAAATAAAATACTCACGAAATCAGAACAATTAGATCAAACAAATAATATTATGCCGGCGAATAAGATAATCAATACAATTAAAACCGAAACGAATTCATTAACTATAATGAACCTGAAGCAATTGGGTCAGCCTTTAAAGCCAGATAAACATTTCCTACAATTTGGAAAAGTTTCTAATTTTGTATTGAAGAAAGTAAGTTTTTGTGCTTATTATTTGCAAAATATGTAACCAAAACTAGTTATATACTACGGGGTCATTTAAAATTTTGTAAACTTGAACTCTTGTACATGGCCACTATAAATTACCAATGTTGGTTTTAACTTCTAGTTCACGGCCTAAGCAAGCTTTTATGACTCATAAAGACATATTTTTTGGCGAAGCCATTAGAAATTGGTGCCTACTAAGTAACTTAAGTTACACCGAAAATCAATCACTATCCTTCTTAGAAAATGCGCATACTCTGGGAGGGATAATAACAATTAAAAATACTGATATCCAAATCCAATCATCATTAAAGTTAATATAATTGACGACAGTCAAAAGTTTCTAATTTTATATTGAAGAAAGTAAGTTTTTGTGCTTATTTCATGCAAAATATGTAACCAGAACTAGGTATATACTCGGGGTTATTTAAAATTTTGTAAACTTGAACTCTTGTACATGGCCACTATAAAATAACAATGTTGGTTTTAGCTTTTAGTTCACGGCATAAGCAAGCTTTTATGACTCATAAAGACATATTTTTGGCGAAACTGCCCGCATATCTTATTATTTATTTAGCCAACACAGCTTAGAGGATGATAATGAATTTTTCAGGTGGAATATATGACGAAAATATAAATGCATTTATTCAGGACTCTGGGTTAAAAATATTGTATCATTATGTTGGACATAATTGAGCATCAAACCTATCTTCGGAGAATTGAGTCAAAATCAAAATAAACAAATAGATTGAGGCTTTCCTCTGAAATGCAATTTTTAGCCTCTCTAAAATAATAATACCAAACCTCTCATTAATTCAATTTTTTCTTGCTTTCAAATATTAGGATTCAATTTAAACCTTATGAAAGGATTGAGTGTTCCGTGGTGTCGAATTATTAATTTTTTTACATTTTTGATCTTATTTTAGATCCAAAATGTATGCAAAAGCATATCCCTTTATTGTGTTGCTTCAACAATTAAATTTTATAATCAATTCTACTTTGTTTGAATTATAACTAAAATGCTTATCATACTGCGTTCTATGAATTTTAATTGAATTCCTTTTAAATGTGATGTAAATTGGTAATCTGGGGAACAATTTGTAACATAATTTCTGCTGAGTTCTATTTTTAACTGGTTTAGAGGTAAATTGACATGCTGATTCCAAAACTGTAGTTAGTTTTTTCCAACCATGTGAAGTTTTTTCTCTACAGTTTACGTGCATGCTATTATGTTTCGCGGGATCTAAGGCGCATCACAGGAGGTACTACTTCTCTGCTATTGGTGACCTTCTTCGACTGACGAGGGAAAGGGTGAGTGACGTGGCGCCCTAGGTATCGACTAGCGTCTAGCCTATGCCGGGCGCCCCGATCCCGATTTCAGCCGAACGTTACGGATCGAGGCGCTACATGCGTTGTTTAGTGTTTACATTTGCATTTTTACATTAAATTTTCACTTCATGCAATGCCCTCAGCTCGCTTCGCTCGCTACGGGGCGCAACCAACAAAAACTAACCCAAGGCATGCCAAACAACTAACTATTCTAAAAAAAAAATAATTAAAAAAAACTTGCAAAGGCCAGGCATCCTATCCATTACTTTGCGTTCTAGAAGCAAGCCTTACCACCTGGGCCCGGCTTTCACATTTCTGCTGTTCTCGAAAGTCTCATATAAACGCGTGAAGGCAAGAAATGTAAACAACATTGATGAGCGGAGTTTGGGATCGCTCCTGATACCAACTAGACACTATTTAGGCTTCGATTCATATTGTACGAATTAGTTCAGTTAGTTTAGTCAATTACGCATGATATATTGCAGTGAGTAGATTTGTGTCGCTCTGATATAGTGAAGCCGAAGTCCGACGTGGAGTCCAAGTTTTTCTATTTATACAAGGTTAAGAGTGTTTAGTTTTAATTTATATAGAAGCTGCAACATTTTCTTATGTCTGCTACTGGTAGTTCGCGTCGTAAGTGCATAAACAGCCCCGACTCGTTTTGTTATATATCATTATGCGGCAGTGTTACTATTCCCAGTCAAAGGACAAACATCAGTACATTTGTCAGGCAAGCCTATTTTGCGTATTTTAGAATTGTTGAAAATTGTTGAAAAACGGCACATGAAAGTTCATTTCTTTTCTTGAGGAACACTTCTAGAATAATTAATAATAAAGACCAAATTCCGGCTGTATGGAAAGAGGCCTGGAAAGCGTGACGAATGTGAGAACTACAGGTGTATTTTGGTTACCAGCTCGATGAGTCGGATATATGGAAAGCTGCTTAAGAATATTATAGATCAGAAATCGAGGAACAAGCAGATTTCCGATCTGGTCGATCTTGCATAGACCACATTTTCAGCTTGTTGCAGTTAAATGAGAAGAAAGTGATGAGGAATGGAGAGAGGTTCACCTTCTATTTGTTGTTCTAACAAAGGCCTACGGTACAGTTCCTATTCAGAAAATCTGGCAACTACTGGAAAAATCACCGATCAACAATACTGCACTAACAGCAAGTAAACAACTGTACGATCAGGCTAAATCCCGAGTGAAAATAGGAAATAACATATCACAGAACTTCCGAATCTCAAAGGGTCTCCGATAAGGATGCTGCCTTTCTCCCTCTATTTAAAATATATCTTAATGAAGCCCTGAGGAAATGGAGAGAGGTATGGAATGGTAATAGAATTGGGAAATAACTCAAATTTGTACACTCTACACTTTGTAGATGATCAAGTAGTGGTGGCACAAGCCAAAGAAGATCTGCAATTTATGACAAGAAAATTATTTAAAGAATACTCAGAATGGGAACTGATAGTAAATTGCAACAAGACCAAATACATGTGTGTGGGTGGAGTAGCTAAGGACCTGGACTTCCGCTATGGTGATACAGTGACGCCATGTGAAGAATATAATTACCTGGGAACCAAGATAGATAAAAGCGGACGAACAGAAAAGGAAATAGAAGATCGAATAGTGAAAGGGAGAAAAGTTCTAGGATGCCTCAACTCAATATTGTGGTCAACCCATATCTCCAGGAAAAAAAACTCCTTTATAACTATATTCAAAACCATAGTCACATATGGGTGCGAAACATGGCAACTGAATAAATCTTTAGAACGAAAACTGTTCTCATTGGAAATGGACTTCTGGCGCATAGCTGCCGGTAAATCAAGAATAGACCGAGTAAATAACCAGCGAATAAGAGAAATCATGGACATACAGGAAACATTATTTGAAGAAGTAGAGCAACGGTGACTGATATGGTATGGCCACGTAGAGAGAATAGGCGAAGAACGACTCCCAAAGCAAATCCTGAATTGGAAACCTTCTAAAAGAAGAAAAAGGGGAATACCGAAGATTACCTGGATTGATGGAGTTTGCCGAGCTATGTCAGAAAGAAAGTTACATCCAGGAGATTGGGAAAACCGAAAGGGATGGAGACTGGGATCCGGAAGGCGCAGGACGCTATGAAACCGGCTATATATATGAACACAATTTAACTTATCGTAATATAATAACATCTGTATGAATTAAACTATTTTAGTATATTACGTCAGTTCTTGCTTTATTTCCCTTTGCATGCTTTTTTCTATGACTTTTAAGATAAAGAGATGGTATCCTGTAGCTTAAAAACATGATGTGATAGACAAAAACTGGGAATATTTTTGGATTCAGAGACAACCAAATTGCTGTTAATATAATAATATAGCTTATTAATATAACATTATATTTGCATGCGGAGTGTGTATAATCGAAAATTGAATGAAAGAGAGAGAAATTCCAATATAAATATTGCCTGACTGAGAGAAGTTGATAGGTGAGGTATAATTTATTGCGATAATATTATAATGATATAAGCAATTAATTTTTTTGCAACAAAACGTTCTAGCCAAATCCTTTATTCTCGTCATATCATGAAAGTGTTATAATTTTAAATCCAATTTTCCTTGTCAAGTTACAATAAGGATATTTATTATACCTCTGGAATATGAGAGAGAGCAATATATTTAAGACCCGATATTTAATCAACTCATAATAAGCTAAGCTTAGGATAATATTTCATTTATAATATACTTACTTTTATAAAGTTCAAGTTATTAAGATAAGTTTTCCTAGGTTCATTCCTCGCAGTAGCTTGTTCGTTACGCCTCGGGGTAGTTTTTAATGGTGTTGAAATGAAGAGAGGGAACAGAAAGTAAAGTAGATTTTCAATGGAGTAGAGGGAAAATCAAATTTTCAGACGCCTGTTGTAGGACAGTGCTTAAAAGAATAAAGAGGATTTTCGACACAATCTATGACAAACTACTTTCTAGAAAAGGCTTTGGGGGTTTTTAATTTAAAAAGTTTTATCTAATTCTGAAACAATTTCGTCTCAGTTCACGTCAGCTCTTTCACCAAAGCGACTTATTTTTCTAATTTAATTTTTGTTGCCATCAATGATTTGATAAGAATATTTCTGGGGCATCGCTGTGCTATAGTAACGCAGTTAGTTTAACGTTATCAACTCAGGTAAAAAGTTATTTAAACAAATAATTTAAACGATACATTTATAGGTATCTACTGGAATATGGATTATTGAAATTAACAAAATATTAATATTTAAAATTTTTCCAATCAGGATATTTTCATTTAAAAAAAAAGAATGTTCATAGCTTTATTGAACCAAAGTAATTAAGGTTGGCATAACCTAAAAAGTTATATATCTGATTATTGTTTATGTAAGTTTTTTATATTCGAATAGTTTAATTAGAATCCAGATGTTTATTTTAGTAAGCTTACGTCAATTTTCATTATATTCTTATCTATTGTATGTTTCTAAATTTCACTGCCCTGATTTCAATGTGCAAAAATCATTAACATCGTCCTAGTAAAAATTTATTGACGCCTTCACCTAACTGACAAGTCATAGACCCACACCTTTAATTATTGTTGAAACCGCTGAGTATTCAATTGACAAATAGTATTACATAATTGGCATCCTACGCTTAAGGCTGGTTATACTATATGCAGCCATAGACAGATCTCCATAGCCCACTTCGCCGAAAAATTACTACTGCACATCGCACATTGCATTGGTCTCTCCGCACGGGAAGATAGGGGTGGTGTGATAGTACGGAATGATTGATACGTGTCTAGCATGAGAAAAACCAAAGTTTTCATATCGAGATTTACATCTAAATGTTGAAATTTAGGCTCGTATTTTGCTTGAATATCTACTGAAATTTGTGTGCAAATAAAATAATCAGTGATATATCAAACTTTACAATCCTTCAAGTCTTGCATTTTAAAACGAATTATATTAAATATTAATGATTTTTTTAGTTTTAGGCAAATACGCAAACACCAACTGATAAACTGAAACAGAGACCTAGTCTACAGAAGTAATTGGCCGTTATATCTAGATTATTAATGCGCATGCGTCGATATGACAGTCTACTATGTCAAGAGCGTGAGCCATTTCTGAATTTGGGGCAGCTTGGCTTTGTGTGCGTATATGTTCGATAGTTTCCTGCCTAATTAATTTAATGAGATTATGAGATGGAAATTAGGTCCAGCCGATGTAATATGGTTCATACATATGTCTTGCTTTATTTATTTCATATAATATTTCCCTCCTCCAAACGGTTCTACATATTTAATTTTGTAAGTAATTCTCACTTGTGTTAATAAGTACATTATCTTTCTTTTTATTCAATTAACATTTATAGATGCTTCATCTTCATCCACTTTTCTCTACGACATTAACATAGTAAGCCGAATTTCAGGATAAACGTAAATCGCTCGTGTCCAAAAGGGGAAGTTATCCTTATATCCGCGATGAGCTAAATCCCATCACGGATATCTGAATGAATAAGCGAGGCCCGTAAACCAGTTGACATCAATTCTGATTCGAGTTCAGTGATGCATAGTTTCGGTGGCCACGTTGCCAGACGACGAGACTGGAATAAAATGTTTTGCATTTCAAGCCTAGAACAATGGCATAGAAATGTTTTCAAAATAGCGACTCGAGTCTATTTTAATTCACTTTTTATTAACTGATATATCGTTCAAATATAGCGTGTGACGATATTAGTTGATTGCTTAATAACTGGTTTATATACCTGGTAGAGTAGACAGTTGTGCGAAGGCGCCACTAGATTTTCTAATAAGAATAAATTAAAGATTTTTGAGCATTGAAATTAGGGTAGTAAAATTTAGAACAATACCCTATCCAAGAATGTTGAGAAGCCTGACAAGAAATTGCATTAATTCAACTTGACCTTGACTTCAGCATGCCAAAAATATCAAAGATTCTAGTTAAACTATTTATTTATATATTAAGTATATTCGCAGATAAAACGAGTCCAATTGAAAATTAATTAGGTTTCAAACCTATTTAAGATCATGGTATCGTACTTAAAATAATAATAAACTTCTAAATAAAATCTGATTTTTTTAAGTTCTGACTAAGTAAGAAGCAATTACAGAACGCCTCAAATAAAACACATTAAATAAAGGTTAATCCCTTAATTAAAAATCAATTTTACATTAATCCCATGGCAGCGATAATATCAGTAGATAAAAAAACAGTTAAAAATATTAAATCAAATTAATTTCACCTGTGAAGAAAATACATATATAGTCAATGAAGACATACACGTGAAATCGAAGTGAGCTCAATTCGGTAACCTGCTTATAGACAAAACCCTAAAGTTATAGTTATGTAAGACGGTCTCTTGCCATAAGGCTTACAGTAAATTACAGTAAGTGCGTAGCATTTAAGTAAATGTACGTAACACAGAAGAGTAAATTAGATAATGACAATTATATTAGCATAACATATGCTAATCAAGATAATATCGTATAGGATACTGACACGGTATTAATTAATCAAATAACTGTATGAAACGGCAATAGCTAGGATAAAAGATAATAAATAATAAAATGAATTTAATGGTACTTTCGATACGCCCACTTGGACGTCATATTCATATGAAGGTCAGACGGAGGTAGAATTCACTAGCAGTGGTTGATAGATATTCCCTTACTCATACCATCATTTAGTTGGACGCTGGCTGCACGTCACGCCATGTGGGTCAACATCAGTGCGATAAAAGAAGTTTCATACTGGCTGGACTGAACCTTGAGAAATTCTCTAGGCTAGCGAGAGACCGGGCGAAAAGGGTAACCTCATTTTTCATAAAATACTTTTATGAGACGATATTACCATATGGATAAACTACAATGAGAATATCACGATTTCGAAAAATTGTGTTTTCTCTCCCTACACGTTCATCGGCCAAAATGGAAGACCACATTTATAACCCTACATCAATTGCTAAAAGATATCCTTGACATCCGTCCAGAGAACGTTCGAGAATGAAAGATGACCACAGAACACTTCGGAACTGTACCGCCGATATAGTTCAAAATAAGTATGTTAAGTTTCAATGTAAGGTAAAGAGAATATCAACCACATAAATCTATCAGTGAAGGGATGAATCTATATTTCTGGGTTTAGTAGTGTTTACAACGCTACAAGCGACATGAACACTGAAAGAAATGTTAAAAAATAAGACACTGTTTAAAACATATTAAATTAGTGATGATTCGTCATTATTTTTACAAGGGGTACATCGAGGGATGTCTAGCAGGAGTGGTTTTGTGTGTTTTCATTTAATGATCTGCTGTTAAAATGTCTAAAGTGGTTAACCCCAGGCTGAATCCAATAAGAGGGCTTCTTGTCATTACTTAGTGAAACCAAAAAAGTCGGTTTGGCCTCTGAATAGTGATAGAAATCTAGATAGGTTTCTCGCGCTTAAAATAACTATTAAATTCTAATATATTACATTTTACTGCTGATTTTATTTGCAAATCGTGTGTTGGACTACCCAACTTTTAATTTCTACTTTTTCTTCAAACGGGAAACATCTATTTTCTAAGATATGCTTTACAGAATTCATAATCGTACTTAAATACCTTTTAAAACTCGAAAAACTAATTGGCTAATCCTTGCATAATGGGATACGTGACGCAGTTTGTGCCTCTGAAGGGATTAGGAACTGCAAGAAGGTTGCTGAAATTTTGAGCATGGAGCAAGTGTGCCATGTCGGCGGATGTCATATCCCGAACCACAAACCACAACTTTATTCGCAATGTGATTGATTATTGAGCATCGTCTCGTTTCGGGTGACATCATCTGGCGAATGATTTTAAATCGGGACCCTGCGTAATGCTGCAAATGCATGACCCACCACTACGTGGACTTATAAGCGAAAGTCGAAGCGGAGATAGATGAATTTAATGAAATTTAAAAAATGTAAAAAATAAAGCCAAGAACTTTTTTCTGCTAGAACTGATTTTGGGCATGCCTTGGGTTGATTTTGGCTAGTTTTAGCTGTTTGCGCCCCGAAGCGAGCGGAGGCCAGGCGTTGTCCCTCGCTCATCTAGCTCCGTCTATTAACTGTTACTTTTGTTAAATCCTAATGGTTTATTTAAAATCCATAAGAGGACCGTGATGTGGATGTATTTTCGCGACTTATAAGGCCCTGAAAACCATCGTTCATACAAATACAGTGCATTTCTTCTTCCGCTGGCCCTTTGGTTCTTTACGAGGAGAGTTGGAATGCTTTGTTGTTGCTACGATTTGTTTGGTAAATACATATTTTAATATTCTGCAGGTGAAATTAAGAGGGCTCGTGACCCTGCGCCCCTTGGCTGAAAATATATTGCTTGGTAAAGAAAACGATCTTCAGAAACTTGATTAATGCTTTTATATGAAAAGATAGCAGAAGATTGGTAACCAAACCTAGATTTTACATAATTTAAAAATATATTTACGCAATTTGAGTCGTATATTTAAAATATTGTTGCAATTAATGTATGATGGAAGACGTTATTCAATGTCTAGAATACAGAATTTGGTTTCATGAAAAATTCCTATCATGTCCAAAGTCGTGGAGAAAGTGATCAACGAACAGCTCTTAAAATATCTCGAATCAGCAGGCATCATAAGCGAGGCCAGTATGGCTTCCGCAAGCATAGATTAACGGGAGATCTCCTGACTTACGTGACCTACCTGTGGATCAAAGCCATCGAGAGCTACGGCGAATCTCGTGCAGTGGCTCTTGACATATCCAAAGTATTTGAGGGTATGGCATGACGGATTGTTAAGCAAATTGACAGCATACGGACTACCACCAATACTGCTTCTACGGCTTTCTAGTTTCTTAAGGGATCGAAGCATCTGAGTTGGTACTGATGAATATCTCTCGGATGAATTTAAAATCAATGCTGGATTTCTTCAAGGACGTATATTATATCCTACGCTGCTCCTGCCCTATATCAACGATCTCTTAGACATCAGGACAAATAATTATATTTACAGCTTTGCAGACGACAGCACTCTTATATCCTCATTCATATCGCGGACTGCAATGACCGCTGCTCGTTCCCAACCCGAGTGAGAAAATCAGATTGCTTCCATCAATAAGGACATGAACGCCATCATGAAATGGGGCGAGGAAAACAATGTCCAGTTTAACGCAGGAAAGACTCAAGCGACAGTCTTCTCAAAACAAGCAAACACCACAGGACCTGACTTATCAATGACAGGACAAACACTGACTCTGGCCTCTTCCATAGCTTGCTGGGTATCAACCTAGGCAACATACATGTATGGCGTAACCACGTCACCAAAATCGCCAAGGCAGCAGCACAAAAGAAAGGGCAGCAAAAAAGTTGTATACATCTCATAAGGCCCAGATAAGACTATATCTCTGGAATACTGCTCCCATGTGTGGAGCTCAGAACTCAAACATTGGTTAAAGACATTGTACACCACACAGAGGAAAGCAGTCCGTCTTGTGGATGACTCAGAGTTGACTAAAGACCTCGATAGCCCTGAACTTAGAAGAAAAGTGGCGGACCTATTTCTTTACTATCGATACTACTAGGGAAGGGTTCGAACGAACTGGCACCTTCGCGTAGAGTTATGCCAAATAGTAACTACCGTCAGACAGAAACTGCTTATCAATATATAATTCAGTTGCAAACACCTAGGACGTCGCTGTTACGAGACTTCTTTATCTTGAAGACTGACTCGCTCTGGAATGGACTTCCGAGTAACGTCTTTCCCGAAAACTACAACCTACAGTGCTTCAGGTACAACGTCCATCGTCTTCTGTGCACACGCACCACTCGTTGAGTGGTATAGGATTTTCCTTTTGTGTGTGTCCCGAACATAAAAAAAATGCGCCAATGTTAAATCAAGAGAAGAGTTCATTTATGATTCTTGTATTTAATTTGTTTTTAAGAAATAAACTTTTTTCTTTTATCATTGTTTCGCTTGTAACATTTATAATTAGATTTACACATTAAATGTAGTGGTCCAATAAAGGAAACATATGCTCCAATTTGAGCAACCGGTTTGCTTTACTGAACCACTTGCAAGGCGTTACAATTCGATTTTTTGTTACAATAACACTTTACCAGAAAATATTTAAAGAATTAAGGGAATTTGGTAAGGTTGTCAAAAGATGAAAGCGTTTTAATAATTTTTTAGAAAGCCAGCCCTAAAAAATTCTAAAGTGTCCAATATAGGGAACCTTCCCTTAATGTGCCCAGCTCTTATTTATCTATTTTGATATATGAAACAGCTTGCATAATGTTTGTACCTCTCCCCACTCACAGTGCGGGGCCCAAACTATCCCAACAATTCATTTAAACATGAGAATAATTTAGTTATTGATACCATAACACAATAACACATGAAATGTTCAGAATACATTAACTGAATCAAAAGAGTAGTCAAACATTCCTTTTCATTAGATAAGAACTAACATAACCCTTCCGGTTAGATAATTAATAATTATACCCATCCTGCCACTAATTTAGATTTAGTAGTTGCTCCGTATTGACCATAATATATAAACCAATGCTCACTCGTAATACATTATCCTAATTTATACGAAAGCCCATCCCTTTTTGCGCCTTGTAACCTTTCCAGCCCCTCTGTAATTAATTTATATATAATGACTCAACCCGTTGAATAATTAGAATAATCTTATCTCCGCTGGACGCTGCTTGTAGTTGTATTAGATATATCTGATACCTTCATATGAAAATTTCAAATAAAGACAAGTAAAATTTAAGGAAGTAGATTCTATATGAATAAAGATATAAAATATGTTATTGCGACTGGAATTTAAGAAAAGGAAAGTTAGACGCCATGGCTAATTCTACACGAGAGTTGCATAATGGCTATTTAAGAAGGAGAATGGAATGAACTGGGGGGAGAGTTTTGGGTATTATTACGGTAGAAACAAAAATATAATTTATGGATTTATGTAAATAAGGCCACTGAATTATTGCAGCAATATATAAAATTGCGCGGATGGCTTGCAAATCAGTGGCAATGAAACTATTATTGATATTTATAAGCTCATAGCTTCAGCTCTAGAATTATTTACATTTCTTGAAAGTCATCATTATAAAAAGCACTAGAAACTATATAAGTAACTATTATTACAAATTTATACAGCTCCAGTTCGTCATATATTAAACGTTAGGTTTTGTTTACATTTTTCCGTGGGCTCTGAAAAAATCACAACTTTTACTCTTTTAAAATAATACTCTCTTTATTCTTTATGACCGTATACAATTGAACACACTAAACTACTCTTATAACTTTACAACTAATAGATCTTTACAATTAAAAATTCAATGATAAAGTAACTACAACACGCGTTCTGCCCGCTATTTATATCCAGTCTAAAATATTTAGAGAATACTCCGAACGAAGCGAGGTCTCTCTACATTATTCTCGATCAGGAAAATACCACAGCTTCCGAATCTTCTCGGCCGGCGATGACTCATACGGGAAAACGTAGACGCGATAAGGCTAGTTCTATAAGGTAGCACAAAAAGATTCAGATGGTCTTTAGCCGTGACAGTACGTTTGCTTCCTTGCAATCATACCTCATTTTTCAGTATTGCGTATTGCCATATGCCATATAGTCAGTTTGAAATTGTCACCATGAACTAAAAAATAATTAAAATGTCCAATTTCGTGAAAATATCATTTGAAAATGCAATAAAACTGCTTTCATTTCTTAATAACCAATTAAAATGATGTTTTTAGGGCCACTATAAATATAGTTCCCGCGCCAAAGCAAAACTTACTGAAAGTGTTTGCCACACAAATCATAAACAAGGGACTAAATTAAATTTTGATTCATATGGCAATGAAGCCATTGCTTCTACTCCTATCGTAAGGTCTATGCAAAAATTTCGGATATTTATTTCCGTGTATAAAATAAACGATTCGTATTTGTTAATCGAATCAATTCTCGTGTAATCGAGCAGCTAAATCCTATTACGACTATCTGAGTGGATGAACCATTTGACATCAATTCTAATTCGATTTCGGTGATACACAAATCCGCCAGGCGTGATAGCTCTCGGGCAGCCAATGTGACTAGAATAAAATTCGGCATCTCTGAATGATTCAAATGATTGAGAATTCATAAAACGTAGATGTTTACTATCAAAAGCAGGCTTTGATATTTGATGATATATCATGCGTTTATTCTTCGTCTTAACATAATTTATTGTATTCAAACCTCGAATTCAGATGTCTTACTCCAAATTCAGACTTAGTAGTCCAAGTAATAATATAAACTTTAAAGTCTGAATTCGGACTTCAATAATCCACGGCCACTTTCAATAATTCTCGCTACAAAGTCCTTTATTGTATACAATCTGCAACAAACTAATGGCAAACTAACATCAAAAGATTGCTTTTATCTTTAATAACCTGAAACATAAATTAATCATTTAATATAAAATATCAGCAAATGCTTCCTTAAAAGAGTCTAAATTAAAATATTGATGTCTGAATTAAGACGATGAATTCAGTTAAAAGTCTAAGTCCAAAGGTCATCATCTCATCTCATCAGAAATTAAAGTTTTCTAGTGATAATTTGCAAATCACGAGGTAAATTCACGTTAATAAAAAGAAAAACCCGATTCTTTGCAAATTGTTCCAACAATTAGCTAGGCATACCGAAATGATGATCTAACGAATATAATAACTATTAAAAAATATTTCGGCTATGAACGCAGCATTTTGATTGTAATCCCTGAATTCAGACTTTTAATAACATTGAATTTACAATTTAAGGTCGGAATAGTGGTAATTCACAGGCATTTTTTTGAGGGATATCAAATAATTACAAGCAGTAGTATATTAAGGACGGATCACACTCGCCCCTATTATTTTTTAAGGTGATCTTGAACTTAGTCCCGCCCACTTGACTTTGGGTGTCCTAGACTTTCGTCCCCTAGGGCAAATGCATTTGACTTTAAGAATATTTGTTAGCTTTGTATAACCTTGGCTTAACTCACTTGATCTTGGTCAAATGCCTGAACTCAAGTAAGCAAAGGTCCAAGATTAAGTAGTGTAACCGGCCTTAAGCATTGGATGCCAAATATGTAACCTTATTTGCTAATTGCTCATTAGTCGGTCCATATGCCAGATTTACTAAGCGGATTAATTTTTTTTTTAAAAGGCGTGGGTCGAAGAGTTGGCGGTTAGGGTAGAGCGCCACGATCTTTTTTTTTTGCAAGAAATTTATCAATTAATATTGATCCTTGAAACTAGGGTAATAAAATTGAGAAACATACTCTAGATTTTACTATCAAGAGATTTAGAAATTAAAGGTATTTATTAAGGAATGGTACGGTTGATACTAACTTACCAAAATAAACATCGGGCTTTCAAATAGCTATGTATTAAACTATGAAAAACTAACACAAATCCTTTCAGGACTATTTAATTTTATCTTCAATTAACTTGAAGTTAACTAATGAGATGATTCTCTTATAAGGCATTTCAAATATTCTATCAGAATAGTATTTCAAAAAAATAGGATACTGCGTTCTAATCTATATTTTATAACCTTAATACTCCCCACGTCATATTTCGAAATGAACCCAACTAAACGTTGATTCTTAAAAGTTCGATAAAATGCAGTCAAACACGAGACACTATAAAGGGAGTATTGTACTTTAGCTTTATACTAAATCAACAAAGTATGCGGTAAATTAAACAAGTATAGGTGCCTGTAAATATATACAAGTACAAATGAAATGATCATTAAACAAAATTAATCTAAATTATACACATGACAGTGGTAATATCATGATATCAATAATCAGTTGATCAATTGCACTGCATAGATAAGGTACCCTATGAAGCAAATAGAAATATATATAGCCAATAAGTGTCTACAGGTAAACGAATTGATTATTAAGCAGAACTAAGCTAAATGAATCTCATGGTAGCGATAATAGCATTACGTCATTAAAAGCCAAAAGGCACACTAAATCAATGAAGTAACCAATGAGGCAAATAGACATAGAAAAATGAAATGAGCTCAGCTCGAATAGGTTTATAAAGCGCAAACGTGAAATGACAAATTGCAGCTAAATAAACTTGTGCCCTGCTATTATAATAAAAACTTATGGTTCAAGTCGGTAGTCATAATACACAAGAAAATTAGATAATAACGAAGGCATTATCCATATGTTTATCAATTGGGGTAATATTACGTTATATTAAGGAAAGTTAAAATCAAATCATCTACAAAGATAACAAGTGAGTTAATTTCAATTACTCAAATACCATAAGAAACAACCGACAATCAGATAAAAATATATTTGATAAATCTCATTAACAAAGTAAATTCTCCACTCGAGGTATAAAAATTACGGTAAGAAAAAATAAATCAATTGATTAGCATAACTTTAACGACAAAAAATCACTGTCATACAGACGCTAAAGATAATGGATCGGTATGAGATTATAGTTGAACTAAAGTCAATTATCAGCAAGCTAAGGAAACCAATGCTACGGGTAATTATGTGATTTACGGTAATAGCATAACATTAAGGTAAATGTACGCAGCACAAAAAGCTAAATTAACTAATTACAGCCATATTGTTAGACATTCGATATTCGAGATGATATCAGACACGATAATTAAAAAATAAGGCATCTCTAAATTAAATTTCGATAATAATGAGAACCGATTCGATATGAGATAATACTAGACCTAAAGACATTAATCAGTAAGTTAATAAACTAAGACGGTAATTATTTACAAGCGAAAACAAGAAATAATAATCCTATACATGATATAAACAGTAAACGATCTACTGTCACCTAACTATAAATTCATTCATCAACTATACCGTTATATATCCAACGGTAAGATATATACGGTAATTAAGGCAAATGACCTACAGCCATTTGATTATATATTCATTGAATAAAATTAAAGATAACGATAAGGCATATACGGAAATTTCGGCACTTAAAATAAAATTGATTTTACTTTATACTGGAAGAGTTCTAGACACTGTTGCTCTCTGTAAGTAATTCGACACTATGTTGCTTCAGCCAGACAAAAAAAAGCCTTGTTAACTGACGGCCGAATTAGCTAGGTCAGCGTGAAATTCTACCTTACAGGAGAAACTCGATCACCTAGAAGGAATCCTAGCCTATAGGAAGAAATCTGTCCCTCGGAAAGACTTCGGTCCCTCGGAAAAACTTTGGTCCCACAGAAAGACCCTAGTAAAATGATAAATAATTTTAGCTATCTTAAATAGAAACATTCGTGTCGAACATGCCTTTAAAAAAAGGGTCACCACACTGGTTCATCACACAACGTTTATGGACGACGTGGCAGGTAATTTTAAAAAATATACATTCTACTAAATTTGTTTAATACAGCAATGACATAAACAGGCCGTAGTTGGACCTGAGGGTCAGAAATAGTGAATATACATTCCGATACGGAAATCGGCCTGCTAGCCTTGAGTGTTCCGGCGAGAAGGGTTATTAATTTTCTCACAAACTTATATGTATTCCTTTGTCAAGTGCGCATTTACTGGATGCATTCTACCAGTCAAGTAGGTCCGAACACTTAAAGTAAGGTCTCGAAAAGTAAGGTAGCGAGAGTATCGAGCAGGCAAATTAATCAGTGAATGGAGAAAATCGCAATATTGTATTCAGTAACATTTGCAACGTTACAGTAGGCGGGGGTCAGTTCATGGTGACGTTGGGTGAAAGTCAAGGCCAACCAAAGTCAAGTGAGTTAGTCATACAAAGTCAACAAATATTCTCAAGTAGGTGAAAGTCGAGGATATTCAGGATCAAGTGGGTGGAGCCTAGTTCAATGTCACCTTATGGGATGAGTGTGCTCCGTCCTAAATATACTACTATAACGTCCTATTACTACAACCGAAAACACACCTATTTGCGTATATATGTAAAATGTTATTTTGTTGATTGGTTTGCTATAATAATATGCTATGCAAAAGCATACCAAATCGATGATTGTTTTTTAAAAAGTATTTTGCATATCAGTCTCTGAAGTCACGACATTAAGGACTGTATTAAAATTTTCGTGAATTCCAACTTTAAATGAATTTAGAGTTAGCATCGATTAAAGCCTTAATTCAGACTTAAAAACCTGAAATCAAAAATCAAAATATCAAATCGGAGTTTAAAGAATGGCCGTACTACGGTTGTGCTCAAATTTATTTTCTTTGTAGGTTAAAATATATCATATTCCATTGAATAATGATTTAGAAAAGTTCTTGTATTGTAAGACATCTAAGTTTAGGCAGAAACTATTAAGCTCTTGGGTTGTTAGTCCCGTTCAGTATCAATCAGATCGGTTTATGCCTGCTCATTAGCTTTGTGATTAGATTGAAATGGTCTTTGCCAGTTTGCCATATAATTGTCGAAAGTGGGATCACGATTTTACTTATCCAAACCGGTCGGCAAATATCACAAACTAAAAACGAGATTTCTTACCTAAATAATCCTATCAAATTGAGAGAAAATATTTGTTAGACTAGTAATTCACAAACAATATACCCATAAACATTAAGTTGAGAGTTGCCGCTTTAGATAAATTAAATTGAAAGCTGAAATTCTATTGTGTCTCTTTGAAGTGCGAAATTTGCGTCTTAAATCAATGCTTCCCCCATTCAGAATAATCTCTTTTCCGAAACTAACCGAGGCAGCTAAACTGGTATGTGGAATTAAGTTCTTATAACTGATGTCGCGAACTTTCGTGCAATAGACGTACCCAGGATCACTAAGCGGAATATTTATGTCGCTTAATATCATGAATAATTGGATGGCAAATATAGCGACACATTAAAGTTGGTAATACTTAATCAACGTTCTTACAAGGACAACAAACAAATCCAATAAGAGTTCCTAACCATATCTATCGGCTTGTGAGAAGATATTTAGATACCTAAAGCAAAGGCAATTATCAAGTAAATCGAAAAAGAAATTAAAGTTATAGATTATCAACAAAGACCGAGTACTTTCATAGTTGTTGTCAATTAAGAAATCATGTTTGTTGGCATTAGACGCATTTTAAGATCCTTTACACAAATAGTGCCCTATGTAAAAATCGACCTCTCCAATTGGTCGATCCATCTCGTATTACAATATGTCTTCGTGATGCAATCGATTTGTGTCAAGAGCTCTCGTGGTGTAGAGGTTTAGACAGCTGGGTTTCACCTGGACGGCCCGGGTTCAAACCCCGTTGCTTTTAAAAATTTTTTTTTGAGATTATGTTTCTAAACAGTTTTTTCTTGATTTTGGGTATGTCTTGGGTTAGTTTGGGTTAGCACCTGGTTAGTTCCCTTTTCTTGAGCCCCCCCGTTGCGAGCGAAGCGAGCGGAGGGCCATGCGGGTCGACGAATAGGAAAGGCCGATTTTTATATAGTGCACTATTTGTGTAAAGGATGTTATAATGCGCATTAGACCATGTTAAAATGGACTTGTTTTTCTACGTCTCTATATGTTAAGGAAACACCCCAACAAGTGTATTAACTTGTCGTTTTTCACCGTATAGTTTGGTGATAATACTTTGTATGTCCGTAGTATAATTAAGTCCGAATAAATTTACTTCACCCCAGGTAAACAGCAATTTGTGCATTAAAAGTATTGTATTTCAGTTACTCCTTAATTCGAACATGGATTTTCGGTAGAATAGATTTCGTTATATGCAACAATCGCTGGAAAGCAAGTTGTTACTCCATCAAGGAAATCGTTATTAATCGTTCTAAATTTAATATATCTTTGCCTCCGTCAATGTTGTGAATGGAACAATATGTCAAATAAAGAAAGAACATGTTTCTACCCTCTCAAACGCGCCTCCGCGCAATTTCTTGTTCTGTTCTCCCTAACGGACCGAAAGGAAAAATTGATTTTAATTTTTAGTGGCTTACAAACACTCACTCGTGATGCAACGGTCCAGTCACCGCTCTGCTTGAATTTGGCGCCAAGAACACAGTCGTAGCCCTGCCTGACGCCAAGATATTTAGTAGTTTTCTCCTTTGTTTGCACAGATATTTAGAATAGATCTGCTGTATTCTGTGTTTTTCAACACTAAATTGTGGACTTTTGGGCGTTTTAACACATTTTCTCGAGACAATACAACTCGTAGCGTCTCTCCTGTTGATAGATCGAAGAAGATAAAATGGCGGTTGGAAATTTGAAGTAGACAAATCCATACCGGTACTCGAGGAATCAAATGTTCGAAGTCTTACATCTCTGGTGAAGTTAAGTTGAGAGAATTGATGAAGACGTAAAGTAACAAGGTATTTTGTGTGAACGAAAATGAAAAGCAGTTAGTTGAAATAAAGTTGATTAAATTCAGTAAAGAAAGAAGTTCTTGTTAAATTAAATAATCACGAGATTTTGATAGACATTTAGTAATAGTTAACCTTATATATAGTACCTATTTAGTTTTATGTGTGAAAAAATGAATGCTTAAATGTAGTTAAAAATCATTGTATTATATTAATCATATTTAATGAAAGTTAAATCACGGATTATTAAAGTATGTAATACCTAAAATACATATTTCAATTCGCACCCTATGAATACAATTCCTACCACCCAATTTTAATACATTCCACTAATTAAAGTGGTTAAATATAAAGTTAATTACCACCCCCACCTTTGTGGTCATAAATGATTTAAGAATTAATTTTATTGTTTATACCGACCAAGTGCAATGTATTGAAGGCTAATATTTTGAAAATCTTCTTAATCCATTCACAGGTAAGACAACCCCCTATTCCAAAAATTAAATGCATTTCGTAGAAAAGTTGAAATCAATCAAATTAGATACCGAAGGCTTGATCAATTTTGACAAAGCATTGCTCTTTATGAATGTTTCTATAAATTATTTATGATTATTTATTTGCATTATATCAAACTTTATCTGCATCATCATCTTCATCTCCATTTTAGAATAATTATTGGAATTATAATTGGAAATAACTATTTTTCTTTCAAATTTGAAAACAATTCAATTATTGTATATAAAAGAGTGTGTACTATTAAAAACATTTAAACTATTAATAATTGTCACCCTATGTTCGAACTTGAACTTGGAAAATTTTATATAAATATCCAAGATAAATTATAAATAACGCGAGCGAACCGCGCAGGCAATTATGAACCGTAAAGTTACAATGGTCAGCAGATGGTCAAGCGGACCATCAGTCCGACAGGCTTTTGTCTCTCACCTAATCCGCTCTAATCATTGCTGCAGTCCACAAGGACGTGGCTTGATTGTTTTATCGATATCCTAATCCTCAAATCCAATTCAATATGTGCAGCTCACACGAGCGTAGTTCTCGGGGGATATCCGTCTAAAGTACTAAAGTCGAATCTACGATAGATCTGTCAAAATTCTAAGTCAAGTGATTTTTAAAGTTAAATAGTTACAGGGCCTTGAAGTGCTGAGTTAAGTTAAGATAAACAAAGAATATTTAAATAATTATCTAATGAAATAATCAAACCTAACCATAAATTAAAACATAACGCTGCTCTAAAAGAACTTTATTATAATACAGGGACCAAGACCTATAAGCAATTCACACCATACCTTTCAATTGCTTATTATAGGTCTTGGTCCCTGTATTATAATAAATTTCTTTAAGAGCAGCGTTGTGTTTTAAAGATGTCTAGTGTAAACTCATTAAGTTTAACCAATAGAAATCTTCTCCCTCCTGACGTAGATCGATTCCTAATCTGAGCTACATAACCTGCATGCCATCCATGGCGTAGAGTCACGAATTACTGGATGCGACAAAGGTTATATGTAAATCCCTGAAAATAAATGATAATGAAATAATTACGTAGGCGTGGAATTACAAATTTACCACAGTGATGCATTCCAGACTCATGCCAACATACATACTTTTATGAGCTTATTTATATCAAAAACATTATTAATGCTGCAACATTGGTACATGTAATAGTTTTCCACCCCAACACAAGAGCAAAATACTAAAATAACATAAAATGCATATTTTACTTCTGCGATTTTGCACAGTATTACCCATACTACTGGACATTACATAACCATTATTATACCATACCAAATTAAAATGCGCTGCTTCTAATTAGCGATTTTCAGTGAAAATCTCATTACCGTCAGGCAAAACGAAACTTTTGTCGCAGCTAAAATATATTATACATGTAATATTTTCTTTCCAGAAATTTATATCAGCATAAGTCTTGAGGGAATGATGCTCAACATACCGAGAGCAGTACGGGCTGGACATTCTGTTACGCTGGGCTGTGAATATGACTTGCAGGGTGCACAACTCTATTCTGTAAAGTGGTATCGAGAAAATGCTGAGTTCTATCGATATGTGCCAAAAGAAGAGCCTCCAACAAGGGTCTTCACCATACAGGGACTTCGTGTTGATGTAAGTAAAATGTATTACTATTATAACGAACTTAGTTGTAATTTTTAATAGGTTGAGTAATATATTTTCGTGAGCTAATATTTCGGGCAAATAATCTATCAGCACTTAAATAAACCTGGTGAGCAAATTCCATAATTTTATTGCCTTTACCCCAGCTTCTAGCTGACAGTCATCCAACGATTCACCCACGTTCTCTACTTTCAGCGTAGGTCCTCTTTTTCCGTCATACCAGGGACGCGCTAATTCTCAATTTGGTGTCACTTATGTCTCGTCGAATGCTTATTTCACGTCGAAGCATAGCCCTTAAGCCATCTCTTCCGTAACAGCGATGTTCTAGGTGTTCGCAACTGAATCGTATGTTGATGAGTAGGTTGTGTCTGACCGGCCATACTGTTTGGCACAACTCTGGGCGGAATCAGAAGCGCCAGCTCGTTTGAACACCTGTCGTAGTATAATCGATAGTAAAGAAATAAGTCCGCCACTTTTCTTCGATGTCCGAGGCTATCAAGGTCTTTAGTCAGCTCTGTGTCATCAACAAGACGGATTGCTCCCCTCTGTAGCGAGTCCAATATCTGGAGCAAGTGTTTGGGTGCCGAGCTCCACACATCGAAGCAGTATTCCAGAGATGGTCTTATCTGGGCCTTATAGAGCAGTAAGAGCTGATGAGGTGAATTAAATTTTTTGCTCTATAGAGTGTTCCTAGCTTCTGTGCTGCCGCTCTGGCAGTTTTGGTGACGTGATTACGCCAAGACATGTTGGTTTGTACGTCGATGCCCAGTAAGCTTATGGATGAGGCCAGAGTCAGTATTTATCCTGCATTGATAAGTCAGGTCCAGCGGTGTTTGCTTTGATTGGAAAGACAGTTGCTTGAGTATTTCCTGGATTAAACTGGGCATTATTTTCCTCATACCATTCAACGATGGCGTTCATATCCTCATTGATGGCAGCAATCTGTGTTTCTCGCTCCCGTTGAGAACGAGCAGCGGTCATTGGAGTTCGCGACATGAATGAGGATATGAGAGTGCTGTCGTCTGCAAAGCCGAATTGTTGAGATGTCTAAGAGATCGTTGATAAAGAGCAGGAACTGTATGTGAGATAATAAACACCTTTGAGGAACACTGGGATTGATTTAAAATTCCTCCGAGAGATGCCCGTCAATACCAACTTGGATGCTTCGAGCTCTTAAGAAATTGGAAAGCCATAGAAGCAGTGCTGTTGGTAGTTCGTATGCTGTCAATTTGATTAACATCTGTTTAGTTATCGTTCAAAGTCTCTTCTCTTTAATAATATCAGCATAATCTTCATCTATAGTTTGCTTCTTTCTGGATTTCTAAACAATAGTTCAGGGATTTCACATTCTCGATTATTTGTTGCACTGCCATATTAAGAAGGTAAGAGCAATGAGCAATAGGATCTCGTAGACATCCATCGTTCCTTTTAGTTTCGGTTACTTTCGGCTTGAAGAGTTATTCGGTTTCAATTTGCCAAATAATCCAAGGAATTCTCCATGCAAGAAGAAGCTTATTATGAAAGCAAAATTAGAAATTTAACATCAACAGTTTTTAAATATAGAGGTCGTGAAGTAAGAGTTCAACATTCTTTGCAATAAACTGGTTGACGGTAAAGTATATTGGTTCTTGCTGAAACATCTTCAAGTAATCCGGCACCAAAAGAAATAAATTGTGAATTGTGTTTAAGTAAACTTTTGGGTATAAACAGTTTCCGTTTTTGGTTTGATTCTACTCCATTCACGGATTAGGTTTTTGAATATTCTTTTCATCTTTCATATAGACCAGATTTCAAAAAGTGGCAAGTTAGGTCAGGGAAAGAGAAAGTTCTTCTTGCTATAGATTGTTAGCTTGCATTTGCTTATTTCAGCAATATTTTTAATAAAGTTAGATTGTAATGGCTTGTAATTTAATGAGTCTACAAGGGTATATAATTTTACCCTTTCAAATGCCTTCAGTATGATCAATGACTAAATAGCTTTAGATGATTATTAAGATAATGCCTCTTTAGTTACGGAAGTTCATTTTACATCCTTCCTTAAAGATTAAAGTCATGATAATTTGATGGTGATGCATTCAAAATGATACTGAAGGAATTTTGTACTTTAACAAAAAATTTACGGTATTGTCATTTCGGGTGCTTTTCAATTCTTCATTGTGAACACTTCTGGGAGGGAATTCTTGAATCATTGGAGTAGCTATCAAGTGGCAAAAGAAGGTGTAATAAAAAGTATTGTACACTTCAAATGTGAAATTGTTTCCCTCGCATGAAAATCGATGAGTATACTGCCTATTATATTTATTATTATTTATCATGTCTCAATAATAACAACAACAAAACAAACAATGTTTGCAATCGATACCTTATTGAAGCCATACACGCAACTGCTCATGCGCAGCTACGGTCGTCCACCGGCTTCTATTTAAAGGTCTCAAGGCATACCTTTTGTTTGGTAGATACTGAGTCATCTGAAGAGTTCCCTGAAATCGAGGCTTCAATTTTCCACCTGAAGTCAACTGGCTATCTTGCACTGCTGCTTGATCACCTATTACGTAGCCACTGTACCTATCCTATTCTTATTAAAGTCAGTCTTGGTCTTTTCTCGCACCTTCCTTCTTACAATGACTGATACTGTGAATAGATCAAAAACAAAACAACAGACAGAATAAACAGATTGCAGTCAAATGTCAAATAGCCAATAATTCGGCAAAGTGTACAGCTTGACTTTAAATGTTATTATTTGGCCATTTCATTGCGTTTAAGAACCAAAGCGTAATATGCTTTCAAGTGATCTTTGCTTAAATACAAATTTATTGGGCCCTATATGGTCCAAAATTGTATTTATATTTTAGCCTGAGAACTGAACATAATTTCAGAGATTTCATATAGCCCAAATATTGTTTTTGGGGATTTATAGCTATATTTTATTTCAAGGACCTTGTTTACCAAGTCCAAACTTGTAAATTTACGTTACTTCATTTCTCAATTTTAATTTGGATTTTTTTAATATAGTCTGACATTGCAGGGACCTTCAAACATAGCCTGGTGAACCAGGAACCTTGAAATAAAAGAAGAAAAAACCAAATCAATCTATGCCTGCTAAGCAGGACCTTTAAGCCTAGCCTGTCATAATAGGACCCTTTAGGAAGCTTGAACACATACCATTTAATTTTCAGGCCAAGTGTGCAATTTCTCATGCGCGGTTACAGTAGTCATGCCATGCCTACCTGCTCGTCCGAATGCATATCGTTCATTGGGCAAACACTGCGGTATTTGAAGGAATCTTAAAACTTTTTCAATTTTCCTTCATATGCCAATTGAGAACAAATGCAATGTTAACAAATTCTTAATTTTATAATATTCAGAGTCGAGGTGCTGACATTGTTGTTCTTAGCCAGCGTGCGTCTCATCGGGAGAACCAGTGGCGGAGAAGCACATGAGCTAACATTATGTTTATTTCAGTGGTTGCTTCTAGATGTAGCTTTTGCGATAGTATATTTTGGATTGTTCTCTGGTGCTGTCTGCTGTGACTGATCCAATGTTATGTTTTTCCACATGGTTTGGATCGTCTTAATTACATTGGGTTTTCTTGCATATAATAAGTTTTTCTCACCACCTATATTTGCGGACGTTAAAGCTTTTACATCGTACCCATTATTATTCCGGTTTGCTATTGCATACATATCCTTAAAATATGAAGCTCGATATTAATTATTAGTTTTATCGAACTTTTAACACGCTTCAACAAGTCAGCACATTTTACATTAAGCAAAACCTAGCATACAAAGATATCATTTAAAATAATGAACGTGTTACATCCTATGAAATGTAATGCCAATTTCACTAACTAGTCCGTTTTGTTTCAGGTATCAGTGTCGAATGCTCACAGTGTAACTTTGCTTTCGGTTGGACGTGATATTTCTGGACAGTTTCAGTGCGAGGTGTCGGCTGATGCGCCTTTGTTTCACACACAATTAATGTCTGCACCAATGACAGTTGCAGGTAAGAACAATGCAGAAGAGATATATTCAGTTTTGTCCAAGTGTAGCATTTTCAAATTTTATTTCGAAATAGAAATCTTACTGGCGGATGTAGTGCATTGTAAATGTTCAATTCGTGCCAGTTAAATATTTAGAGAACTGGAAAACGTGTGATAAAGAAAAGTAAAACTAAAATAGTATCGGCTTTGTGGAGACATGAATCGCATATATAAATTATCCTTCGTATTCTCAACTTCTTCTTCCTCAGTTTATTTACCTATTTCTGGTTTTTTATTGCCAAACAGAGTTGCGCCCAAAAACAAAATAAAGGACAACTGGGAACCTTAATCATGCGTTTCTAGGGATGCAAAACGTCAAAATTGGCTATTTTTTTAGCAATTTTTCAAAATTTTTACCATGTTTTATTGCCTTTACGATGCTGGAAGGTAGAAATTCGGACACAGCACCCAAAAAACGTGAAGAACCAGTGAAAAACATAGTAATGGATTTTTGGGAGAAAAATCTTAATAGGCGAAAAAAATTTCGCCATGTTTCGTCACTCGTAACAGGTGAGGAACCAAATTATGTAATTTTATAAGCATATTATACGCAATAAATGCCCAAACGAGCCGAATTTCCGCAATTTTGTTAAATTTTAAGTATGATGTGTCATCCTGTAACGTTGTAAATGTTACAAAATCCGGTAGTGCGATTTTTCCCTTTTGCTGGTCGATTTGTGTTGTCAATACTACTACCTTACTTTCGAGTACAATCCACTAGTATCGAACAATGCTGCACCGAGTCGCTCGAAGGATGACTCCGTTTGGAACGCCCTCAGGACAGATACAAGTAGATACAAGTAGGATCTACCTTATCTAAATTAATGACCCTTTGTTATCTTTATTATAGTTATTTACCGTTTGGATTAATAAATTTACCGTTAAACGACTGTAGGTCATCTGCTTACATATATCGTAATTATTATAGTTATATATCATTTTGATTAATGAACTTACTGTTAAACGACTGTGGGTTGTCTGCTTACATATATCGTTACTATTATCGGCATTTGTCAATTTTATTAATGAACTTACTGTTAAACTACTGTAGGTCGTTTGCTTTCGATATCAAATCTATTACCGTTATTTCTCGTTTTTGTTTACAGAGCTTACCATTTTTGCTTATCGAACTTACCGATAGTTAGCTGTACGTTATCTATTATCATGTAACATATATATTTCTGTCTCTTATCATAATTGCTTTAGAGATACTAGTTTTCTTCATATTGTCTCGAGTAAAAAATTCATTTTGCTTTAAAAATAGTAAGGTTATACCCGTCTATAAAAAGTGTTGCTCAGATAACTGCAGACCAATAAGCATTTTACCCTTGTTTGGTAAAATTATTGAGCGAATAATAATAAATAGATTAGTCGATTTTGCGGTGCACAGTTTGGTTTTAGAAAAGGATTCTCCAACACTAAGGTTGTTCTAAGGCTTTTTGAGGGCGTGATATAGGGTCTGGAGGGACGCGAGGGGAGGCGAATTTCATTTTCCAGGCGATACTTTGTGCTAGCATGGACTTTTGGATATTATACAGGGCTGAGAAAAAAGTAGGTAAAAAATTGGAAAAGTTTAAGCTGTTGAATATGCATCAGTACTTGCTTGATGTATTCGATAATACGCGCGATTTGAAATCCAAGTTAATACACCGAAACTTTTATGTCAGCTTTTTAATTGAAGCTTGCTGATGAAAGATATCGATTTTGTATCCATTTTATGTACAAAATTACGAAATTCTGCTATAGTTGCATCAATAACAATACTGTTTAGAAAATGAGATCCACCACTAAGACGTTCTAAGGGTTCGTGAGGGCGCGGTTGAGGGTCTGGAGAGGGGAGAGTATGCTATTCTTTCCCTCTGTGACCTGTCAAAGGCATTCGATTGCGTTCCCCACGACATCCTACTACAAAAGCTTGAGCATTACGGTGTACTTGGAATCCCTTTAAATTTAATGAAATATTACCTTGAGACGCGCACTCAGTATGTTGAGTTGGACGGCAAATTATCTGAATCCTGCAAAATATCCAGTAGCGTTCCACAGCGGTCCATTCTAGGGCCCCTGGTGTTCATAGCCCTATAAATGACCTTTGTTATTTCATGACACATACATTGACTGTTGCCGACGACACGACTTTTGTTTCCTACTGTCAGGATGTGTCTCTTTTGGACCAGGTCTCTGCCTCTGTTGTTGATGAGGCACAGGCGTGGTTTAACTCTAACAAATTAAAATCAAGTGGAGGGAAAACTCAGAAATTACTGACACCTACCGATAATTCACTTGCCATAAATAATTCCGTAAGGTTGCTGGGCATCACTATTGATGACAATCTTAACTGGCCTTGTCATATTAATATGGTGGGGAACTCTCCAGTCTTACTTTTTGTTTCGTCGTTTAAGAACCTTTATAGGTCTTGATATCCTGAGAGTGTGCTATTTTGGTCTGTTTCATTCAAAAATATTGTACGGGGTTGTGTTATGGGGAAACAGTTCTTATGCATTAAAATATTTAGACTTCAAAAAAGAAAAATCCTATGCCACTCAACGAGCATTGCATCTGCGGAGAATATGGTGGACGTTGGACTTGAAGAACTGTAAGTTGAAGTTTTCGGGAAGGACGTTACTCGGAAGTCCAAACATAAAAAAAATGGGACCGCACCGAGAACAGTAACCAGATGATCAGCTTGAGCAGAAAACCCTGCCTCATTAAAATGTTTGCAGTAAGCTCTCTACCAGCCGTCTTAAATTTTTCCAAGAATGATTCTAGTAGTTTGGTAGCGTTTTCAATAATCTGCATGATTATCACCGTGTTATCTGGTTTGATAGTGCAAAATACCTTCCAGTTTCTTATAACCAAGTCTCTCTGTCTTGTCAGTTTTGGCTTGATTAGCTATCGCTACTCTAAGATTATTTTGCTACTAATTTCCAATTTTCTAATCTATTACTTAGTTCTATCATTATCAAATCATAGCTCTTAACTGGGTCAACTTTCAGATTTTAATC
>MU183571.1:189339-214329 GCA_016904865.1 Pissodes strobi
TATATAAACATTGAAAATTTGTTTTAAAGTTCAAAATATTTACTAAGGCTATTCATTTCCATATAATGATCAATGCCTTAATCAAAAGTAGTAGCTAAAGTAAACGTAGGAAGCTCGGCTTCCAGCGACTGGACCTAACAAGCAATATTCACCATTCCCGGACCTCTCACTCCCGACTATCTTATCAAATAATATCAAAGCTTTTCACGACGGAAGGTTGAGGCGCCGAGGATTTTTCTTCTATGGGGCTATCACATACTCCAATCAAATGATATGAAGTTTTCGCCCTCCATCCAATACTTAGGGCAGCGTGGACTTTCCTCAATGTCCAGCAAATTCAGATGTAGATTGAATGTGCTAGTCTGCGACCCATCAGAACTCAGAGCTTCTTGACAGCAACTAAATTTCAACAGAGCCTCGCGAATTTGAAATATTTTTCTTGGATGTTTCATATTTTCTAGTTAAATTTACTTAATTTTTTTTTTGGCATAATTGATATCTGCTTCAGATCAAATAAATTTATGAGATGTCTGGGCCAAGGATCATCCTAGTACAAGCTTATCGGCTTGCTCGATGCCCTTGACTCAACTATAACCCCGTATCTAGTATACTTTCAGCGCTTTAAGTTTTCTGGTGTATTTATACTCTCCTGGACATGCATCAAGCTTATCCAGGGCTTTTGCCCAGAGAACGATGGCTAACCATGGCTTTTCTCAGAACAGCCTTCTCGGGCAACATGTTTTCACCAAATTTTTGACCCATCACACATTCAGTCATGAATACCCAGTTGTTCCTTTATCGCTGACTCAGAATCAACCTAGTCAGAACTTTTCTTATCAGACGCCATTCAATCCAGTGTTTCTTTCTTGACGTGCGCTAAGTTCTTGCTAGTTGATGGTCTATAATTTCCTGATGTATTTTTAGCATTCCATGCACGAATACCTTCTTCTTAAACGCTGCATCGACTTCAGCGTCTGTCATCATGCGTTCAGGGATTCAACTTCGAACACTTTCTCATTTTTTCCTTGAAGGTTAGCTTTTCATTCCTTCGGGAAACCTTTATCTTTTGCTTCTACATAGTCTAGTTTCATATAGCATAGTAGCAACAAGTGTCCAGAGTTATGCAGTTCAATTCTAAAATTAAATTAAGCCGCAAAAGTAGTTATATGGCTTTTGAAGTTTTTACTTCAAAAACCATTTGTCAATGGTCTTGTCTCAGAAACCATATCATTAATATATTGAGAATTTCCCTGCAAAATTCTGTTATTTATGTATTTTATAGATCAAATGCCTACGTATTATAGGTATTTAGCAGTGCACATCGACGTATGTTCTGAACCAAATATGTACCTATGTCCTAAATATTTGGATGCTGCAACATGAGGTAAATAGCTTATCGTAATATTTGATATCCTCTAACTTCTCTGAAATATTTTCCATAATATTCAATTCTCTATTTAATATTAAAATTACTGGGTAAGCGGAGCTCCCAAAAATTCGATGAAGCCACATACCACGGTTTATTTATTAATTATTATTAATTAATGATAGTAACTGACTGAAATATGTCGATTTATGAAATATTATATTATATCAGAACACAAATTAGATTAGTCCTACTCATTATAAATGTTGCATTGAGTGATCTCGTTCCATAATTACTGTTTTATCTACGATAACAAAGAGTAATAGAATCGTCACAAAAAAATGCTATTCAATATGCAGATGCAGAGATGCAAAATATATTTAATCGAAAACTTCCTTCCTTTCTAATAATTCGTTATGAGTTTGTCTGCTGAATTAGCCATTATGCGTCTATCGATTTCTAATAGCCACATCAGCAGGGTCCAAATTTTAGGATATGCATATTCTTTTACATGATGCCACCCTTTCTGCCTTCCCAGCACGTGTCAGAGAAACCCGACAAAATAACATAATTTCCCAAACCGGGTGCTGACGCTAAGATATGTGCCGAATAGCTGAAATTTTCCTGAATCCTAAGAATTCTTGCTGACCATGCATGAGGTTTTAAATGAAGTTATTGATTTTTTTGTTATATTTAAATGTTGTTCTCTAGTTGAAATTTTATTGGAGAAGATAAAAACATTTTTCAATTCTAAATTTTAACCAAATATTGTTATTCGGTAGTGATTATTTAAAACGTATTCTAATTCTATTAAGCAAGACAGTAACTATTTTAATAGTTTTTCATATAGCTACTTCTGGCAAAAGTAATCCCTACAAGGCAAGGATCTAGCGTGTGCTTTTTCATCTAAAATTCAAAGAGCATAAATATGTTGTATATTTGTACAAAGATGTATAGATCTGATGACAGAAATGACGCCTCTTACGTTAAAACTTAAATGAATTGTTCATTTAAAGCGTTGAATTCCCTTTTCTGCAAGCAACATTTAGTTAGATGTATTTATCGGAATCAAAAAGTGCAGCTCACACGCGGTAGAAGTGAAATCTTCACAAAACTAAACCACACGGTCACCCATCCAAATATTAATCACGCCCGACCTTGCTTAACTTCTCTCAAAAGCTACATCCTATAGAACTCTTTTTACTGTCGCTTTTTCGAATCATCGAGTCTCCAATTACACCCACTCTAAAGAAGTTTTCACTTAAAAAAAATGTTGTGTTCTTAAGACCACATGACAGAAGTCAGAGCATCAAAAACTGTATAAGAAATAACATTTACCTATTAAGACTTAGTTAATATGCAAACAAAAATTGACAAATAATAATACTTAACAGGGTGTGACACAATTTTAATAGAATACAAAATGGGCGAAATAATCCGAATAATTGCACTAGGAACAAACAATTTATGTTTTATGTTTTACTACGAATGTTACAGACTTCGATGTTCAAAGTAAAATCTTGCTTCGAAATCTTGTAACGTTGAAAATGTTACAAAATCCAGTAGTGCGATTTTCCCTTTTACTGGTTGATTTGTGTTGTCAATATTCTCGCTACCTTACTTCTCGCCACCTTACTTCCGGTGTTCCGGGTCGCTCGAAAGATGAATCCATTTGAAGCTCCACTTGACAGATGTGGTATATTGGGAATTGACAGCCCTTCTCGTCTGGGCACACAAGGCGAGCAGACAATTTTTGAGTATCTAAAACTATCGTTGTCATTTTTGACCATTAGGTCTAGATATCGCCTGATTGTGTGTTGCATTAATTGGCAAATTAGCTAGAATGTGCATATCGCCTATAAACGATGTGTGCTGATTAGTGTGGTGACACTTTTTTTAAAGGTATGTTGAGCACGAGTGTTTCTATTTTAGATGGCTAAAATTATGTATCATTTAACTACGGTCCTTCTGTGAAATATAATTTCATCCCTTTGGGGCTAATGCCCGTTAGCGACTTTCTATCTTGACCTAGCGAGTTACCTGTGCCATTTAGCCTTACACAAGGTATTATGACCACGTGGTGGAGACGTTGCTTCGCGTGAAACGCCAGTGTCTGCAAATCCACTAGATACAAGTAGGATCTATACTTTTTTATCGTGTATATTATCGTTTCATTTCATTTTGATTAATGAATTTACCGTTAAGCGACTGTAGGTCGTTTGTTTCTTTATCGTATAATATATTATCGTTGAATTCCATTGTGATTAAAGAATTTACTCTCTTATCGGATATCATGCCATATTGTTTCAGCTTATTGAGTTATTAAAATTATCGATGGATGACTAAGTCATTTATTATCTTTGTGTGTTTATTTCCACTTTTCTTATTACCGACATAACATTAGCTTAATTAGTAGATATCTTGATAATGATTTCGTGATTATCTGATTCACTTGTGTATTACACTTACCTACCTTAACAATAAGTTTTAACTGGAATTGGATGTAAGGCTCATGGCCGTAATTTGTTTCGCGTAATTCTTATTTGCAACTTTAATTTTTCACCTTGAGATCGAACTGAGCTCAATTCGTGTTTCATGTAGATATTTACCGGCTATATCTCTACATATTTACTTCACCGGTTATCTTACTGATTTTGTATAAAATTAGTTGAGTAAAATACTTCCTCTTTATAGTGGTTGCTGATTGACTGCATCCAGTCAAACCATAACGAATTCAATGTTTGGTTGGAATTATTCCAAGACAGGAATTGGGCATGTTAAACGCCATGAGACATAATGCGCATTCCACAGCGACTTTTGTTCCCCGGGCCTCGAGACCGACATGTTGTATCGCGACGCTCGTTGTTCTATTTTGCCGTGTTCTCAACCATGTGTCTGTTCAATTCTTATGAGAATGGATAGATTGTGGCCCAGGAAACCACAAGTTAATGTTAGCCCAGCATTTTTTCGATTTTTTTTAGAAAAATTATGTCTAAAATCAAACACCGCTGGCGCGGCCTGCAGAGTGTGTTTGGTATAATGTGCAGCGCGACAAACAACCCGTGTCTCATAGGAAAAAGTGAATCAGAGAAAAATCTTACTAACTCTTTGAAAAAATCGTATTACTATACAAAATTGAGGCCAAAAAGAAGCACAAAACCACAACAAAAAAAAGTTGACCTGAAGGACCAGATTTTTCTCTCTCATGGTGGCGCTTAACGTGTTAACGTTATAGGATCTAGATTAAAACTTTTTATCTTATTTTAATTGATAATATAGATGAAATACATTATAAGAGAACCTTTTATTAGCTTATGGGTGATTCCATAATTTCAGATTGTAACCAGCTTTGTTCACTAATTGCTCATTCAGATGGTCCATATGCCTAACCCACTCAGCCGTTTGTAGTTTTGTTCATTTTAAAGTTTATGGTCACTAAATTTTTACTGCAAGAAATTTATTAGAAATTCTACCAGTCTGAAAATCGGATAATAAAATTCAGAAAAAATACCCCGTAAAAAGCGTAAAAAAATTAGAATGAGATTGAATTATAGCCTAAATGCACTTTCCAAAATAAACACCAGGAATATAAACAACCAGTTTATTAAAAAAGAGCACTACTTGGGTAGTAAAATCTACTTTCTTGAAATTTAGGAGATTTTCTGAGTACTGATCGTTAATAGTATGCTAAAGAAATTTATGGAATGTCACTTAAGCTGATCTATTTATGCCACAGGTGGTAATTAATGTTCAAATTACAATCATATTAATTGCTATGGTAATTAAGTTTCCTCTTAACACTCTAACACTAGAAATTACAATAATCAAGTATCAATTATACGATTTAGGCCTGGTACTCACTGCGATTAAACTTCAAATCAAAAAGTAGCGCTAGTTATGGTACTTTAGCAAGCCTCTGATCAAAAACTTAACATTACTAATTACTATATAAAAATCTCAATAAATTACCTCGACTACTTAACGAGAGGAGTTATCTTCAAAAGAATATTTTAATATTACCCAGTTATTGTAGCTTAAATATGTAACAATTTATATGTTAAAATTAGGGAATAAATATCTCCTAAACTACGCTTAGCTTATTCCCTTGGCAGCTGGAATATAGAAAGCTCCTAAAATGTCTTCAAAATGCTAAACTAAATGGGATTTACTAAATAAAATAAATAGGAATAAATATAGCCGCACCAAGTAAGGAGAGTTGAGCTCAATTCTACCGATATCAAGGCAAAATGTTCAATAATAAGGTTTAAATAGTTTTAATTAATTTTCTGCCATGGGTTTGACAAACAGATACTAGCTTAGCATAAATAACTTAAACGGCCTAATTCTATGGCATATTTTAGGTATTAACGAGAATGAAAGCGATAAAAGGATGGCTGGGAAGATCACTTTCTCCACAAAACTCTCGGATTGGTCCACTTCGGATAAGACGGCGGGCTCTTGCTCAAGGAAGGAATTGCCTAGAATAAATGGGCATCAGTCCCTCGGAAAGACCCTGGTGAAATGACAAACGATTTTTTAGCCATCTACTAAAAAGTAGAACCTACCTTTTAAAATAAAAGGGTTATCATACCGCTATGCACACGATGATTCACAACAGCACAGCCGGTACTCTAACATAAGATACGCGTTACTACGCTTTCTAATATTAACAAAAAAATGCTATTTGGCAATCATCAACCAGCATCAGCAGTTGAAAACTTAATTGCCATAAGGCACCTTTGTGGAAGGAAGTAAAAACGAGAAGAAGCTGCAACTATAACTTCCTTCGATATATCCTGTCAAATGGGTCGGAGTACTGAAATCCACTCGTAATAGTAATGTTGTGACAATCGATATCACGATTTAATGGACACACAGAGAAATTTGGGATATAATATTCAGATACAATTATTACAACGTTACAAAGATATAATTAATTGTCTTTGAAGTGTTTGTGAAAGTTTTTAATATTTAAATAAATAATTTAATGGGGATCCCGTTGTTAATTTTGGTAAATTAGTGTCAAACGTACATTTACTTAATAAATACCTTTGATTTCTAATTTTCATAATATTTTTGTCTAGGGTATGTTCCTAAATTTTATTGCCCTGATTTCAATGTGTAAAAATCATTCATATAGTCCTAGTTAAAAATTTAGTGGCGCCTTCACCTAACTGATAACACATAGACTCACATCTTTAAAAAATTAAAACCGATGAGTGGACAGTGGATCTGGCATATGGACTGCCTGTTGGGCAATTGACAAATTGTGTTACATAATTAGCGCCTAACGCTTAAGGCAAGTTACAATCTTCCATAAAATTGGCAGAAACCGCTGCTTTGGATGTCTAAATTTTCCGATCCTGGCTCAATATCCTGGCTTCAAATAATTTTAAAATAAATTACAGGTAATTAAATCTACTTACTTACCATAAAAACCATAGGCATCGATATGCTGAAAGTAAAATTTTATCTAACTATCAAAAAAAGTTTTTCGATCTCCGAATTTAGCTTTGTTGAAGTTTCACTTCGTCGTGTGGTCTTAAGGACACACTGTTTTTTTTTTAAATTGGCATGGTTTTAACAAAAAAGGAAAGCGATTATATGAAGACACTGAAAAGTACAGCAAACATTACCACTTGGCTACAAAATTAGTAGCTTTTACGTACTTTATTGTATTTAAGTCCTAATGTAGTCTAAAGTTAAGCAGCTTATTCATAGGGCCTGGCAGTAATACCGAAATGCAATTTTTCATGACGGTGGTGATCAAAATACAATAAGCACTTCTCAGACGGAAATAAAATGGGAATGAGGCTCAATCTTCTTATGCATGAAGAACCTAGCGAGCAATCTGTAAATTAATTTTTTACTAAGCAGTAGGGAATAATTCCCTTATTGAAATCCACATTTCTCCGGTTACTGCATTTTACGAATAAAAATTTATGATGGAAATCAATTGCGGAGGCAATAAAAAGGCGTAAAACGAGTAACGGAAAGAAATTGAATGTAGAATCGATATGGCCTTATTTTGGATTACAATAGGAGATTTAGTGGGATCTACCGGCAATAGGAAGGATAGACACAATAAGAATGGCAATTCCAAATGCTTTGTTACGTAATTTACAGCAGGTAATTAATTAGTTGGAAAAATATGATTGCTCTTTTCTCTTAAGGTAGAAGATAATAAATTTATAGCAAATGCAAATTTGGAAATAAATGGAACAAATAACGCCAATGGATGCAATTAAATATTATTAAAATACATTTTAGTTAGCACTATCAAAGTACTTTTTGTTCAGTACTGCTTTAAACAAAACGACTTTGGTTCACTTTGGCCATTCAAACCACGATTTGGCTTCAAGGTCCTTTCATATCAATATAATACGTTCTTGCAGAAAACTTTCGAGGTTCGTGAAGTTTTTAGATATTGGACAAAACTCGTTTTGAAATTTTGCTTCTCATTTTCTTCTCTATCACGTTGTATATTTCATCTAAAGGGTTCACATCTGGCAATTTTTCTTTATGTAAAAGTATAAGTATATACCCTGTATATCGACGGGATATTGTAACTATTAAATATTATTATAAAACATTTTATAAACTGCATACTATTGTACGCGATAGCAAAATACGTTAAGCTGATTAAAGTTCATATTTGTTAATGTAACGTAACTGGGTATCATTATTATTAAGAATATGATAGATGTCATTATGGTAATACTGACCAATATAGAATCAATACATAGAGTTAAGTAAGCTCACGACTATTATTGAGGCTTCGGATGAACGAACTTGACTCAACTAATAACTCTAGGGAATACAATATGGCACCCATATGGGTTGAGTCATTACATGGCAATCCTGCCAGGACCTCATACGTGGTCAGAATGAAGTATGCCTTGAATACCAGGCAAATAATCTACAGAGGCCCTATTAACACAGAGGAAAAATCGCTGTAAGGCGAAGAAGAAAAAGGAAAAAAATTCTCTTTTAGTGTTTAGTAAATGCAGAATTAATTGAAAATATAAATGGAAGTTAGATCCGGATAATTAAACATTAGAAAAATTATTAACATGAAAGTAAAAAACAATAATCATGATGAAAGTAAAATAGAAGTGTACACAGGTATTTTTAGGCTATAACATTAATGTTGAAATGTGCTAAGCTAGTTATATTTTTTCTTCGTATATCGAGGTAACTTTAGTTAGTATATTTACATTATCATATTATATGCATACGTTTATTTTCCTAGCAAGACACCATCGTTCTATTTCAAAACATATAATATAAAACCATATTAATTATTCACACTTAATACTCAATTAAATATTTGCGGTAAAAGTATCATTTTATCGAATCGAACCGCTGAGATAGTGCCTAGCCGATTATTTTTGAAAGGATCATTAATGAACATTTATGGAAATCAGTAGACATTTCGTATTTCATTAGATGCACAAATTATAGTTTAACTAAAATTCAAAAATCACCCAATACAGTTAAAAATTAAATAAATAGATAGTTACTTAATCTCAAAAGAAAATTTTTCTTTTTGATTAGCTTTTTGTCATGGGAAGAATAAATAAGTGTCAATAAAACAAGCTATACGTAACTGAGGAGTGTACTAAAATAAACAAGCTATTTTAACAATTAACAGTAGCGAAAATTATTTAAGTATGGTAAATATTACAATTTTGTACATTTTCGAATCATATTGATACAATCTTAAATGTAGCAGCATATAAATTACATAAATCATAAGTTGTGAAGTATATAATAAAATGAAACGTAGTTTTAAACTCTTTTAAATAAGGAATATCCATATAGCATTGAAGTAAAATAATCAGAATTTTGTAATAATTTTTATTCTATGAACAAGGGTTATTAACTCGTAGTCAACAGTGCAAGTGTTAGTGCCCGTGACAGTGCTAGTGCTAGTGCTAACAGCGAACGTGCACGAGTTTATAACAATGTAAGTAACAGCAATCTCACACCATTAGGCGATACAGCAGCAGTTAATACTTTTACTAGATTACAGTCAGTAACTGATCGAATTAACTCCTTAGTAGACATGAACGAGCTTTTCAAAGCTCTCGAGGCATTCGCAGACATGCTAGATGCCTGCGAAGGCAATAAGCAAGCCATCTTGTAATCAACCCTTAAATTCTTTTCAACTGATATCAACAACTATAACTTTTAATAGCTTTTTCATTGCAATTTGCTCTCCTAGATCAGGATAGCGCTTAAATATGTACATAGTGTAAATTTTAAATGTTGTGTTGTCATTACTAAGTAGGTTTTTTCTCACATTTTTCCTACAGATTTACTTATACGTTATTATCACATAAGATGCTAAGCACAACAACATATAATGTCAACAAACACTGCAGCACGATTGAAAGGTACGCCTAAGGAATTTGAATACAAAATGGGATTGCTGTCACTTATTAGCAAGTAGTCTATCCCCTACTGCGTAGGGTTGTCTGAAGAGCATGTGCTCAAGGTATTACCTAGTACTTAGAAGCTCTATAGCTGATAGATTAAGGCTAGTAAGTAGCGTTAGAATTGTGAATTTATAGGAAATAAATGCTCATGCTCATGCTCATGCTCGTAGTTGCTAATATCGCATAATATCGCAGATTGCAAATTTCGGTATATGCTGGCATAAATAAGAAATATTAATACTGACGTGGCTTAAAGCGGATATCGGATAATATTAAAGTAATAAAACTCGTGTAATCGGAATTGAAGTTTATTAGCTGTATATTATTTAACTACCGATAAAATGGAATATAATTCTTTTCCATATATTGTTACGGTAATTTTAACAATTCCGTAACATCAGGTTGTTCCGAGTTTGCTTGTATTTGTTTTTGGTTTCAAATAATAACTTTTCATATTCAACCTATTTTCAATTACTGTCTGAACCGACCTGGTAGCAACAGTGTGGAACATCCCGCATTAATTAGTACGAACATATTAATAAATACTGAATCGTTATGTTACCCATCCAGTTCATTTAAAACTAATTTTTGTCTTTTAAATATATCAGTCGATGATTATCTAGTTAATATAAAATGAAAATTATTATTATGGGTCGAATCTACATAAATACAGCAGTAGAATATATTATTTAAAATTGTTAAATAATTTCAAATATGCAGCTCATATTTTATGCTTAAAGATCAGTCGCTTCGTACGGTGGAAAAAGGTAAAATATTTGTGACGACTGCGCGTCGGTGCGGTAGGAAATGCTTTCTTATATGAGGATTCCAGGATCTGGATTAATTGAGAAATTTTTTTATTAATGTTAGAGTTAGGATCGGCAATGAATTCAAAAGATGAGTTTTCTATTAAATTATAAAAGAGTATCATGCCACGGTGCGTAATTGGCCTGCATAAGCTATTTTTCTGTTTGAGAGTTGATTTTTGTTTTGTTATACTAAACTGAATAAGTTGCGAGGCATGATCAGAGAAATCAGTTTCAATGTTCTCAGCAGACACCTATTCTAAAGAAAAATTTAAAAATATATTGTCTATACAAGAATATACCCTAGTTGGTCCTTCTATAGTTTTTAAAAAACCAAAACCACCAAACAGATCACAAAGAAGGACTGCCTCGTTCATTTGTATCAAAGTGCACATTGAAGTCCCCAGCCAACACCAGGTTCTTATTTATACCCCATCCATTAAGGAGATATTCTAAAACAGCCTGATTTTGAGATGTGATTCTGATGGAAAGGTAGGACAGGAATTTTAAATCTATCTTGTGCCGACGACCAAATCGAGAGGTTGAGAAGGTAGGCTTGCAATTTTCTTTATTTCTTGCGTTATCTGATTTTTATTCCAAGTTTTCTATATCGAAAAGTCTGTAGGCAGAATAAAGCTGCTAAGCTTGTGAATCTCTGATATCTGCCTACTATCGTTTCCCATACCACGTTGTCTTGCCGTGGGTATGTTTTTGCCTGTAGGACATGTGGGATAGTGGTTTTTTGGAGCTTAGGGCTCTTGAATAAGACAAAAAAGGGACTTGATCCTACAAAAGCAGGCGTTATTAAATTTCGGATCCAGTTTAGCAGCCCAACTAAAGAATCGATCAAATTGGCCTATAGGGTTCACATTTAGGTTCTAGTTAGAGGTAGAATTTTTGGAAATTAATAGCCAAAACTGTCTATAAAGTGGGAGACTCAGTCTAGTTTTCTCTGGTATCGTTATCGGGTGTTATGAGTTATATGCGGAATCAAAGTTAAGCTTAGTTAGTTATTATTCGGCCTATATAAGCATTTTATCGTCACATCAGATATTTAAAGAAAGAAAGAAAGAAAGAAAGAAAGAAATTTCTTAATTGGTAAACAAAATTACAATTGTAGCAAGTTCTAAACAAGCAAACCTTTAGTGCTATACATTAAGAGATTGGAGAGCAATTCTTAATATAAATATACCTAAAGATGATAAGATAAAGTTTATACAAACCCGCTCTAACATACCTAATACCTATAAAAACTTAAAACAGTATACTTTGTATTCATATAAACATGTTATTTGTGCTGGTGAGAGCCTCCACACACTCCCGAGTAGAGTAGAAGGCATTTTGTAAAAGATACAGCTTTACTGTTTCTTTAAATTTCTTAATTGGGAAACTTTTTACAGAAGTTGGCAGTAAATTATATATTTCAAAGTTTAGTGAATTGTTTTTTGACAACTGAAGTCTGTACCTCGTTAACCACAGTAGTGATGCTGAATGCCTTCTACTCTACTCGGTGGAAATCGGAGTTTATCTTATACTTATTTTTGTTTTTATGTATTTCAAACAATTGCAGGTAAATATAGAGACACGGAAGAGTTAGAATTTTAAAATCTCTAAAAAGGGGTTTGCAGTGATCGTGGTAACCTGCTCGACCCATCATTCTAACCACCTTTTTTGCATTATTAATATACCTGATGCTGTCGATGAGTTCCCCCACACTGTTAAACCATAGCGCATGTGTGAGTCAAAAATAGCATAATAGGCGCTAATGAGTGTTGCCCTATCTAGAATATTTTTTAAATTGTTCATTATGAAGACACTTTTGGAGAGTTTCTTCTTTAGAACAGAGATGTGTGTATGCCAGCTTAACCTGTCGTCCAAGTTAATCCCCAAAAGCCCCACTGAACTCCCCGAGGTAACCAGAGAGCTACTTGATATAATAATATTTTGAGTTTTCCCCACATTTAACTTAAGGTTAAGGTAAACCACGACTCAGCCACACGTAATATCTCTTGGTTGTTAGATTTCAATATATTCAAATTTTTGTTTTTATTTATTAGAGTTGTGTCATCAGCGTATTGCGTGCATTCTACTGGAAATACAAATTTATGAAGATCATTCACGTAAATTATAAATAAAAGAGGCCCCAGTATCGAGCCTTGGGGCACACCACTAGTAATTTAATTATATTCAGATTTTCTTCCAGCAAAATCCACACACTGCTGTCGTCCTGACATATATGACGAAAGTAAATTCCAAGGGCAACCCCTTATCCCATAACGACTTAGTTTTTTCAGGAGCAACTCATGTGATATGCCGTCAAAGGCCTTGCTGAGATCACACAACGTTATTGCGACATGTTCTCCCTCCTCAAGGCCCTCGACTGCACTTTCAACTACTTTAAGAACTGCCCTAACTGTTGACTGACCAGTCCTAAAACCAAATTGGCCATCATAGAGCATTTTATTAGTTTCAAAAAATTTCATTAATTTTTCTTTTAATATTAATTCAAATATTTTACCTAGGACTGGGATGATTGATATAGGCCTGTAATCGTTGCAGCTATTCTGGTTACCGTTTTTGAAGACAGGAACTACCCTTGTCACTTTAAAAGAATCTGGAAAGGTTCCAGAGCATATACATAGATTAAATAGATATGTTAGTGGTTCAATAAGAAAATTCTTACAAGCTTTTACAATTTTACTATTTACATTATAGACATCCATAGAATGGGTCAATTTCATACAGTCAATAGCTAGGCCAACATCACCCCCCACTATGGGTCCCAGAAAAAAAGATTGTTTTGACTCAGGAATATTTCTAAGTATCTCATCCTGTAGATCTTTATTGATATTTAGATCATTTACAATGACGCAATCGATATAAAAAACGAATTAAATTCTATAGGAGACACATTACAATTTCTGTTTGGTTTTTTCCCCTTGTTTTATTTCTTTCCTTGTTTATTATGCGCCAGGCACATTTAGTTTTATTCTTTGACTTATTTATGAGGTCACTATAATAGTTTTTTTTGCCAATTTTATATGTGAGGTATAGTCTTTTTTTTTAATCTTATACATATTTTTAAAACCAGCATTTTGTGAGCTTTTACTTAATATTTGAATATCTGTAAGTTTTTCTCTTTTATATTTCAAGGTATTATCAAACCATTTAGCACTTTTTTTATGACACTGGTGTGCTTTTCCTAGGAGAAAAATAATATCAATTTTTTTACTAAGAAGGGTGAGAATAAAGTTAGATAAGTAAGTTATATCTTGAGAATTGTAATAGGGACCCATATCAGTCATTGATAATTTGTTTTGTAATATACATAATCTTTTTTCACAGATTTTTCTGACAAAACAACCACTATTCAAATTTTGCGTATCCCTCATTAAATGTGTATACATTATTTTACAGTAATGGTCTGAAAGATATGGCTCAAGCACCTCTGTTTCAAAAAACTCATTATCTAAGGTGGCAGGAGCATTGGGGCTAGTATTAGGACACTAATATAATACATTGGAAACTTACTTAGTCGTGAGGCTGAGGGTGCACTACCGGCAGAGGCTTCACCATTTCCACCTCAATCGATGAACTGCCACAGGGTTGGCACGGCCCTTGCCATTCAGGACGGGTACAACCCTCGACGCGACGCGCGAACGTTGCGAAACGATGATATCGCTTAAATTTCAAGCAAGTAACCGTACCGCGATACCTTGCCATATCGGAATAGAGAATGCCACAAATGCAGTAGTGTAATTCTTACTAAATAAACGAAATAGTGTTAAATAAAGTCGGAAATTCAGTAAATTTTGGCCATATTAAAATAAGGTAATAAAATAATCAAATGACCACTAAAGTTCGGTGAAAAATGGTTATTATCTCGATTTCGCAGATAAATTTAGCATCATAAAAACATAACCCAATAGTTTGGGTTAGTTTGGGTTAATATAGTTGAAGATGTTCTTATGATTAATTAACATAAAGGTTTGCCATCTTTCTCATGTCATATGGTTATATGTAGTTCGTTTGCTGATTCGTGTTTAATTTCCGTTTGTATACATTAGATCAATTAGGTGAAATATTTCCTTCATACCATATTCTATTTCATCTAGTTTTCTGTCGAATCTATACTAGACAAAATCATTCCCGTCATTTTTGCAAAAAAACCATAGGGCTTATGTTCGGAGAAGCGAAAGAAATATATAGCTTTTTCCACTTTTTAACTTTCCCCGAGTTATTAATTCTGGCAACAAGTGTACGAAATGTTTCATCGGTGCTCAAATATAGAGAGCGAAAATGTCGCATATTAATGGCACCTACTCATAACAAATTGCGCTAATAGAGGCCATCGTTATAATATATAGTGGGCATCAAATAATATAATGTGCTCTATATATGAAGCCCGTAAGTTTTAATGGTCTTTCCGATATAACCGTATACATTTTATGAAATTGCATGCACGGGTATTTCACTTATTCATTTCAGGTTTAGACTTATTCTTAAAGGCTGCCAGTAGAACCACCAACTGATTTTTATCTGTTGTTCAATAAGCTTTATTAGTTATTTGCTAAAACATGTATTCTAATTGCATTCTTTTGCCGAAAAAGATTTTGATTTTTATGTTCAAATCTTTTTTTTTTAATTATTTTGGGTACATAAACATTGAACTCTTCTTGGGGTCATCCCGGTGCAGATATACGAATTATACAAAGCGAGAAATATTAAAATATTATTTTTACTTAAATCTGCTTTCTGCAAAATTATCCTATTTATATAAGCTTAGTTTTGGTATTACAAAAAAAAACATATAAATGACCGGACATTTGGTTTAAACACAATACGTTACGACTTGCGTGAGCGGCGCCGCCGGCGCCACGCGGAGTTTCCGGGTCGGACGGCACGAGCGACAGAATCAAACAAACGCAAGGAATGCGCGTATCATACGTAGATGGCTTCTAGCGACGATAGGCGCACACCCGGCTCTCGAGCGGCACTAGCGGTCAAACTATTTGATTTTTCCGGTCAGGCCGCACGCGACGCCGCTGCTTCAGTTGAGCATTCGACAGTTGGACAGGGAAGGGTTACTATTTTCATTGAAGAATTTCAATTTTTAGACGACATGGGTGGTATTTTTACGGAATTGTTGATAGGTCTAGTACATAACCGCCGTGTTCTTTGGGTTATGAAACATAAAGACCATCATAACGTTGTAACAGTTCGATTTTGCCAATGTCAGATATTTTTAAAATTTCATTTATATGCCGCATTTAGGGAAAAAGATGCTGCATTTTGCACTCATCGGTTTATTAATTCTGAATTTAATGATTCGATTTGCTAACAATTCGCTTGAAATTGCCGCTTTTCTTAATGTAAAATTAACTATATTTTAAGTATAGGTTAACGATATATTTGTATTAGCATTTTTAACACGTTGTGACTGTGTTTATTTTAGTCGATAAGCGAAGCACATTGTTATTGTAATGGTTTGGCTTGATTTATATTACATTAGTAGAGCGGCCCGCAGACCGTTCTATATTTTTAAGAATTTTGTTAATAAACCCACAAATACGCTGCAGTAGATTCGTCGATCCATTTTCTTTTACTGACTGTGTGAATACTTCATAAACTTTTGGGAACCTCTGGGTGGCCCAAACGCCAATTGCCGGCCGATCATTCCGGAGATCGTTAGATAGTTTTGGGACCTCTGCTTCTAAATATATTCACACGGCGGGCCGTGGTTTTTGTAACATTCGACCGGGTAATAGGAATGTACCATTTCGTGTAAACGCCAGCTGTCGATTTACATTTTTAAAAGGTTATCATCTTGTTAGGGAATATTCTCTGCTATTTCTTGAATCATTCAATTTCGGTGAATTAATTGTGGCCTCCGCAGTCGTTTTACAACCATAATAAACGAGAACTAAGTTGTTTAGTATCTTAGAATAATTCCTGGTATCGAACCACTCGGCATGTTTCCGCCCATCACTACTAGCTGATTTGACGTAGCGTTGATCTCGGGAACGAGAAAGGCAAATTGACAATCGAAAGTTCTTCTGAAGGTGCCTTTCAAGGCGAAGAGAAGGTTTGCTGATAATGCAGTCGTAGATACTCAACATTTTATTGTGATTCAATTCTACTCTTTCTTTGGGGATATATTGTGTTGATTTTCTGTTTGTGTCTTGACACGACCGATTAATCGGGCTCTGAATACTGCTGTATTAGGTAAGCATTTTCTCTGGATTAATTTTCTTCTATTGCCTGTGAAGCGCGTGGAAGCCATGATGCTAACGTTTTTTTTTTCATTATTTCTAGCGGCTTTCCACGTCCGTCATATAAGACCGAGACTGTCGAATCTCTCATCGTTAGCCCTCACACACACGATCGAGGTAATTATTTCTACCGTTTTGCCTAAATTAATGATTTAATTGCTTATCTGTGTTACCTTTTTTGTGCATTACCGTCATTTGCTTTTGCGTCCCACATGTTATCTTATCTACTCCATTTTATCTAATCCGAATTTTTATTTTAATGTAACTTTAATTTTGATCGCATGGGAAAGTTTATATTTTCTTTTCGGAGTGGTTCATCTTTTTTATATTCAAGTTGTCTGAACCTTAGTATCTTTTATTTGCCGATGGTCATTGAAAATTCATGAATATTTTTTTGGGGGAATTTGTTTTATAAAGAAAATATATTCATGCGAGGGGGGCTATGGTTTTTATTAAAGTAAGAGGGCTTCGTCTAATGCGCGCTGGGTTATTTCAGGGCTTTTTCCGGAGGGCCACCACCTTTTTCCGGAGAGCCACCACCTTTTTCCAGAGGGACATCCCCTTTTTCCGGATAGTTACAACCTTTTTCCTGGAGGTCCACCGCGCATACCAGCAGCCGACTACCTTTACCTGCAGCTAAAATCACCCCTTTCCTAGTGGGTGGGAAGCAGGCCTTGCCCGCAGCAATTATCCGCGAATCTCGACACTGAGCAATCGAGATCTCGTCTAGATCTTTCCCTCGGGGCCATCGAGATGCAGTACCGGAAGTATTTATCGGTGCCCGGCGCCTCCACAAGAGTTCGACGACCGGATTTGTGGGATCGTACAGAAGCTTAAGTTTATTTACTCATTTATTATCATTATTCGCTCTGAATTTTCTTTCTATTTAATATTAATCAAGCATTGACAGTCGAGCTTTGAAACCGTTTCTATAATTTTATTCCTTTCATTCATTTATCAAGTAACATAATCGCTCTGAATTTTCTCTCTTTTTAATAGAAGTCAAGCGTTGGCACAAGAATCTTATTCTTTTCATTCATTAATCGAGTGATATAACCGCTCTGAATTTTACCTCTTTATAATATGAATCAAGCGACGGTCACGCTTTCAATAGTTTTATTCTAGTTTTGTTCTTTTATTAACTTATCGAGTCTTTTGATTTAATGATTGTGTCCGTTCATTGCGGCATATTATCCTAGCTACATTCAAAATCAGTGCAGCTATTAGCGCACGCATGCCTAGTTGTAATTAGCTTAGTTAGTTATTTAGTGCATTTAGTCGTAAGACATACAGAACCGAGTATTAACAGCAGAATTGGTCCCCGTACAATCTGCATATTGTACTCTGTTTATTTTATCAATTGCTTTAATAGTCATTTAACATTCTGTGGACTTTAACTAATAGTTATTTGTTTTACTAGGCAGCAAAGTAGTAGATTGACTGCCGCGGCTGATAGTTCAGGTATTCAGCTAAGGCAGTCAATCTACTTTGCTGCCGAGTTGAACATATAATTTTTTCTCCGATTGTTTATAATAATATATATGTATATTGTATATTTGCAAATTATTACAATTCCCACAATATTTTTATTTTTCCTGTAGTGATAAATTAAAACAAAATTTGATAGAAACCGCAATTGTTGGAACGGTTCGTTGCTATGAAAATGTATATGTCCATAATAATTATAGTTTGACAACTTATGTCAAACGTTTTATTCCCATGGAGACTAATCATTTTGCTGCCTAGGCAGGAAAGTACTTACTTTGCTGCCAAGGCAGGAAAAGTAATACTTTGCTGATTGATATGTGTCTGCAAAATTAATATTTGCTGTCAATCGGAGAAAAGCACATTTCCATTTAACCTTTTTCTCCCGATAGATTGTTGCTGTGTTTTCAAAAAAAGAACTTAGTAGCAAATATATTGTTCCTTAAATTTATAGATTGTGTTTTTATTTTTGATAAGTTAAGTTACTGAATAAATTATTGATTTAATAAGCCCGCCGATATTCTCGTTTTCTTGTTGGTTCGAAATTAAGTACCGATCGATTTTATGAGCTGACCTAGCGACCCTGCACAACTCCTGCAGAGCTTTTTCCGTTTAGTTGGCTAGGACGGGTGGCGCTCAAACGACCCCATTACAGGGGCTGGGCAATTGTAACACGACTCTCTGGGGCTAGGTTCCATTTTAATTGATTAGGGAAAACAAATTTTACTTTTATTTTAAATTCAATCAGAAGAACGTGTTGCAACAGGTTAGTCGACAGAGTGCGGACAAGTATATCAGCTGATCTTCAAAAAGCATGAAAGTTTATATACAGCATATCTATTTTAAGTGCGTACACTATTGCTATCTCCGAAAAGGTTCGAGTTACAAGGTTGACTATGTTAGAAAAAAGTGGCAACAAACGCAACTGCAGAAATCACGCAAAGCACTACTGTCATCTCTGCTGGTCAAGTCGCGCTAACCGCGGTTTACGGGACTGCCGGCCGGTTCGCGCGACACCGGGTGCTCGCCCACTTAGGCGTTGCGACGAGGCGCGGAGCAGTGCTTCGCGGCGCGTCGTTTTCTAGTTACCCGCTCACTTAGGCGACGCGACGCGGCGGGGTGCGGTGCAGCGTGGGGGCGTTTCTGTTTGGTTCAAAAGTAACTAGTTACTAACGAGATAGCAAGATGTCAAGCAGTTCGCCTAATGAAGAAGATTTTTGCGTTTTCTCTGCTTTGCTAAGTGCCGCAGAAGAGCAGGAGAAAAAAATGTCTTGCTGGGTCCACGATATGGCAGGTTACCCGCTCACTTAGGAGGCGCGACGCGGCGCGGTGCGGTGCGAATGTTTCTGTCTGGTTCAAAAGTTACTAGTTACTAACGAGATAGTAAGATGTCAAGCAGTTCGTCCGATGAAGAAGATTTTTGCGTTTTCTCTACATTGCTAAGTACTGCAGAAGAGCGGGAAGAAAAAAATTGTCTTGTTGGGTCCACGATTTAAGTAAAAAGAGGGGGATTCCACCATCTATTTGATCTAACGCTTGATAAAAAAAAGTTTTTTAAATACTTCAGGATATCTAAAGAGAAATTTTATGAACTAAAATCTTGTCAAAAAATGCATTACCTGTCAAAATACAAAGTTTTTACTTGCTGTGACCGCTGAAAAAAGCTTGGTGTTTGTTTGAGGTAAGTGTAATCTCCGAAAGTGACTTGCGGGTTCCGAAGTGCTCCGAAGATGAATTTTACCGCCCCACCGCACCGCGTGGTTGCTTCGAAGACGACGTGGGCGGCCATGCCGCGCATCTCCTCGCGCCGCTTCGGTTAGGTGAGCGGGCCTCCATTTACATATAAACTTTTCCTCCGGAGCACCTTGAGTCGGCGCGGCGCGGCACCGCTCTTCGACGCATCCACGCATTGCGGTGAAGCAGCAAAATCCATCTTCGGAGCCCTTTGGAACCCTCCGGTCACTTTTGGAGATTATCCACTTGAGAGCGATTGCGAGCTCGTGATGGCATTTTATTTTGGAATTTCTGTTTTGTTTTTTGCTCCCAGAGGAGCACGTGCTAGAATTTTTTTTTTAATGAACGCAGTTGCGGTCTTTACCATAGGTACGTATGTGTAAACTATGTGTATACATATATCAAATTCCAAATACATTGTTTTAAAAATTGGTTTGCTTTCAGAAAAAAAAGGTTGAATGCCTATATTTTATTTTATTTTTAAAAGGTTTTATTTAACTTTACTCCATGATAGTAACTAACTTTGAACCAGACAGAAACGCTCCCGCTGCTTCGCACCGCGCGCGTCGCGCCTCTAAAGAGAGCGGGTAACCTGAAAACGACGCGTCGCGAAGCACCTATATGCGCCGCGTCGCGCCGCTTAATCACGAGCACCTTTGTCAATTTCTTAGATCATTTGTTCGATAAAAGTTATGAAAATAATCTCATGGAAATATAGTCTATTTTAATTTTTTCTTCAAAAATTATTTATGTTGCGAGAATTCAAATAGGCAACTTGGCAATGGACTCCAATAGCTTGTCTGTTAAATGTCAAAACATTTTACGCGTATTACAGGTAGTTTATGACATCGTTGTCTGTTCTTAAAATTGTCTGTGGTCGTTTTTTAAATCAAAATAGCCCTAGCTTGAGTGGGTAATGTCCATTGTCACAGTCAATATATGATGGAAAATTGCTAAAGAAAAGCCAGATCACGCTAAGAAAATATAAGTTGCCTACATTTATTGGAGCTCATTTGAAGTGTATTAAGAAATTGAAAGTAACAATTAATATCTGAGCATATTTAAAAATTATTAACCGATTTTAAAGCAAAACTTTACTTTGTTTTTGTCATTATATTTTTTCCAATCGCTTTTTCATCACTTTCTACTCCTTTTCTGCCGTTTATTGACTGATTATACCTTCTACCCTATAAAAATAAGCAATAATTTTTATACTTGCTGCAATTTTTAGCTTAAAGGTAGAATGTTTAAGAATATACAGGGTAAGTTCTGCACAAAAATATTGTACGCTAAGACGCAGTATCGCGTGTTAAGCATTGCCGTCCCTATGGTAACAGGCAATTTCCTAATATATTTTCGGATTAAAATCTTGTAGGGACGTTATTGCACGCGACGGCACGCTTTTACTTTCTTAACAAGATTTTTCGAGTCACATTTATCCGCTGTGAAAGAGGGTCCATTGTTTCCGTTGTTCGGAAATATTTTATTTATGTACAAACACAAGATGCTTTTCGTTGCCGAAAAATTGTCCGCAAGGTGAGATTTCGGCCATTAAGAGGCTTCACTGTATTGAAATGATTTAGTATATGTTTTTTTCTTCATTATGCTTTTCATTTTGTAATACTTTGTGCTGATATCGCAGGAAAAGCTGTTTAGATAACTATGCTGGGCCACGTTTACAGGTCGGTATAAACAATTTGTTTTTAAAGTATTTATGACCACAAAGGAGGAGGTGGTAATTAGATTTTTATTTGACCTCTTTAATTACCGGACTGTATTAACAGAAGTAGGGTGTGAATTGAAGCATGTATTATAATTTTAGGTATTAGGTACTTTAATAGTTATTAGATCTAATTTGCATTAAACATGAAATATGATCGATAAATAAAATGTTTTCTAACTACTTTCAAGCATTCATTCTTTCACACATAAAACTTTACATTAGGTTAACTATTAATAAATATCTAACGAAACTTCTTGATTATTTGAATTTAACACGAACTCATTTCTTTGCTGAATTTAACAAACTTTCTTTTATTTCAACTAACTGCTTCTCCTTTCATACTCAATACCTTGTTACTTTAATTTTTCTGCAATTCTCTCAACTTAACTTCATTAGGGATATAAGACTTCGAAACTTGATTCGAATCTTGGGTACAGGAATAGATCTGTCTTACTTCTTACTACAATTTGCCAACCGTCATTTTACCGTCTTCAATTGGCAACAGGAGAGACGCTACAAGTTGTATGTCTTGAGAAAATGCGTAAAAACGCCCAAAAGAGTTCCCGATTCAGCTTTGAAAAACTTCCCCAGATATTTTCTGGATATCTGTGCAAACAAATGAGAGAATGGCTAAATATCTTGACGTCGAACAGAGCAGCCACAGGGGCTGATGTTCTTAGAGCCACATACTTCACGTGTGAATGCTTGTAAGGCACGTATTCGACTCTCAACCTTCAACTTTCAACTTGACTTAAATTTTTCCTACCGGCAGGCGGCAGGGAAAGCAGAGCGAGAAATTGCGCGAACGCGGATGCAGTTGTCTATATACACCGAAACCAATTTGAAGCGGATCAAGATCATTTAGCGTACGGTATGTATCTGACCAAAGAAAAATACTGCGTGTGCTTAAGATCACACGACAGAAGTGAAGTCTTCAACAATGCCAGACTAAATTATGAAATACAAGTAGTTCTTTGTGTTCTATAATTAATTAAATATCCCATATAATCGGTCGGCAGAAACTGCTACTTAACGCTTGAAAAATGTTCAGAATCTCCTATCCTGTACCATTTTCCCATCTTCAAATGAATGGTTTTGAATTATATGTCAATGTTCAAAATTTCTGATCCTGACCCATTTGCTGCACTTTTGTTGGGATCAGCAGTACACCCTTTAGACTTTAGAGGATATTATGTGTACTAAATACTCTGTTTGTAGCAAAGGATACTTTGTTGGTTTGAATTTGCGATTAATATTTCTCATAATTTCAAATACTCTTCGTTCTTCGAAGTCTGTCGAGATGTTGCTTCAAGCAATTTTTTGAGAAAACTTAGATATACTTGTAGTTCAGTTCTAACTAGTCTGGAAAATACGCTATACATGACCCTCATCTACGTGTTTGGAGAGTTTTTAAACCCATCACCATCCTGATGAATTGATAAGTATTAGCTGGCTAGCTCATCAAGTTCAATTTGGAAATATCCGCTGGCTAGGTCCATCGTGGAGATCAGACAAGACTCAACCAGATTGTCAATTGTTTCCTAGATATTACGTAATGGAAGATATCGCTTTTTGTGATTTTATTCAACTCTCGGTAATCGATACATAATCTAAACTCAGGTACTCCTCCCGGGTGTTCACAATTTTCTACAACAATGGCGGGGAAGCTCCACAGACTTTTGCTTTCTTCAATAATTTCTTCGTCCACTCAACCCATTGTTATAGAACTTTTTTTGCGGAGATGACAAAGGTTTACCAATCTGGGATGATTTCATGAAAATAATTATGTGTTGGCTGGCACGTTCGTTTAAATTAGATTTTTCAAACTGAAAATAAAAAGAAATCCAATTTGCCACTTTCCATCTGATTAATAGAATTTTTTTGGTATGCTCTGCTCATAATGCACAAACATTTGGTTGCTTCAGATTAGTGGGTTTTACAGTAATAAAATACTAAGTGGTGACGTTGCATATCAAAACTCGAAATGGCGAAAGGAGTCAACGAGCTTTTTCTGTATAAATGATATCATCATAACCAAAGGGCCTTTTGGGACAGTTTTTGGCGTGTAGATTTTTGTCAATGATTAATCGGCTCTTCTAACAAACATTACTTTTCGAAAAAAAATGAAAACCTAACATTTTTTTATCTAAAATTCGATGTTTTTACATTTTCCTTGAAAAGGTAATTTTTCCAACAAACAGAGAATCAGTCAGAGAGTTTTCTCCTAGAAACCTAAAAAAAATATTCGTCATTTTCTCATTATCGCAAATTTCAATAGGGTTCGGAAGACTGCTAAAAGGTGTGTGTCTAGAAAATAGCATCAAAATCGTAAAATTTTTTCGACAGTTATCGTGTATCAAAGCAAAATTTTGGAAAATCGCACATTCAACGTAATAACTCGGAGATGAAAAATACTATCGCCAAAAATAATTGACCGTCGGCAGCCCCCAAATGTACTGAATCTCAAAATTGTAATTGCAGCCGTTTTTGAGAAAAATAAAAAAAGACAATGACTACCCGAGTGAGCGATAGCTCAGGGTCACACGTCACGCGTGAGGGCTCAGTATCATTCCCTACCACGCTAAACACGCCTAACTCTCTCGCTTGGCCGTAGTCGTCGCCGACTTTACCTTGTAACGAAGTTACAAGGTAAAGCATGGTATGCATTCTCGGTTTTAACTTTCGTATTTTATGGGCTATTGAAGTCATTCTTTATCGTAAAATCTAAACTAAATACTCTGAACCCAGCTCTATAAATATTCGCGTAAAAGCCGCGTGACGCGATCCCCACCACGCGCCGTGTTAACATAACCGGGTTGCATCATGCTCAACCGGCAGAATCCACCAAGGTTCTCGAGGCAGCCGACCAGCCGAGCAGACCAGATCTCTAGAGGCCGCTGCCAATGCCGCCCACGTACGCCGTCCAGCTAAAACCGGACCCACGCCTCTTCCTGCAGAGCGCCGCCGCCATGACGATCGCCACTGACCGCCTAAATTTTCCGCCTTCGCTGCTACTGCATTGGTAATGTAGGTATATCTCCCTCTCTCTCACACTCCACTAAGCTGGTCTTGGTGTTCAGTCCGACCAGTTACTCTTTCCACTACACTTCACCACTCTACTAATTCTCTCTCTCTCTCTCTCTCTCTTTCTCTCTCTCTCTCT
>MU183572.1:0-59592 GCA_016904865.1 Pissodes strobi
TTCCAATATTTCTGCAAGACTTGCGTCTTTTTTTTTTTTTTTTTTTTATGGCAGTGGCACACACACTAAAGGTAGATCCTATGGCGCTCGACGAGCGGTGTGTGTGCGAAGATGTTGATTGACACGGTTCTTGAATATTTGTAGGTTGTAATTAGTGGGAAACAGATGTCCTGGAAGTGAGTTCCACAGTGATGCAGTGCGCCAGACAAAGGAGTTCTGGTAAAGCGATGTTCTAGGTGTTTCTAGTTGTACGACGAACTGGTGCGCTCCTGCCGTCTGTCGGGACTGCCTGACAGGAGTTGCCAGGGGCGGGATTATGTGGGCCAAATCCTGGGAACATCTGCCGTGAAAGTATCTGTAAAACAGAGACATCTCGGCCACATGTCTGCGATGTTCCAGACTATCCAGATTCCGGGTCAACTCCGGATCGCCGACGAGACGCACAGCCCTCTTCTGAATGGAATCCAGCAGCTTTAGGGTATGCTTTGGTGCGGCACCCCAGATATGTGAGCAATATTCTAAGCACGGTCTTATTTGCGCTTTGTACAGCAAGAGCAACTGCTGCGGTGTATAGAGTTTCTTGTTGCGAAATAGCGCACCAAGCTTCTGGGAGGCTGATTTTGCGATGTTAGCAACATGGGGTCTGGGTGCTATGCAATACTAATAATATTTAGCGAGTTGAATACAGAGGTAGCTAGAAGAGCTTATTTCACGCTTATCATCTTCGATACGGGATATGCTTTTAGGGATCTTGTTCTCAATATCTTTTTAACTCGCTGTTTATTTTGCAAAAGATGATATCTTTGTCGGGGTATGTCCCTGTTTCTTGCCCACTCTACCCAGTATTTTTATATTGGACACTGTGTGTGATGTATAAGAAACATGCAGCGGCTATTGACAGGTCTTCTTGCCATAATACAAGAAGCGCGTGCGCTATTGGCTTGCCCATTCCTTCTTCTGGTCTTATCCAGAATTCACTTTTTATAAGAGCAAAAAATATTCAACAAACTTCCACAGAGACTTCGGCATGTCTTAAACTTGATGACATTTCGAAGGGATGTTGAAAGACTTTTGGTCGAGAAGGACTATTATTCAGTCGACGAGTTTATGATGGGTAATTTAGCGTAGTTCATGGATGTTTTATTTTATAAGTGTATAATGGGTGCTTGCTTTGTATTCTTGTGTTTTTACTGCGGGTTTATTATTTACCCCTAATTTTATTTTTTATGTGATTTTTGGATTAATATATTTAAATGTATTTATATTCTGCTTTGTCAATGAGAAATGATTTCTACTGGCAATAAAGCTCTATTGAATTGAATAAACACATATTTTGTGTGACTGAGAAATGGGTTTATTTTTAAAATTATGAAGGACATATTACGGGTGCTTAACAGGATTAAATTATTTGCTACTGAATTGTTGTCATCCACACCGGCAATTATGGCGACTTCGATTATAGACTATGTCAAATAACCACACTATCTGTTCCAGTTTTCATTTTGACGCCAGAATCAGAAAATGAGACTAGAGGTGTCCCAGTAAAGAAATGACCAGGTGTGCGCTTGATGGTAAAAAACTGAGTGGTCTGTAATTTAGCACGGCTTCGATTTATTGTAGGACGGTTGTAAAGGTGCTTAAAGCTATTGATTCCGGTTTTCCAGAGACCACCGAAATTTGGTACTCGTTGGGAATTAATTGCCATTTCACACCTTCATTAGCCATATTCTCTCACACGCAATTTGAAGTAAATATCGATTTTTTTTTGGGTTTGGAACTTGCACCAGTGAAATTTCTCCCGTTGCGTTGTAGGGGGAAATAATCAAAGGATTTCCCCTTCTTGCTATGTAACGTCTCATAATAGCCAGAAACGCTTTTCCGCTTAATATTGTAACAAGCTCGAAATGCACCGTCTTAATCACTATATAAGCTTTGATTAATGTATGACTGCTGGTTTATTTTAGTTTGGGTTACAACTTGCACAAACTGCATGACAGCTTTAATTTTCATGGAACCTAAAGCAAATAACAGGTATTGGCAGAAATAGACCTTTAACGTCACTGTATAATGATGAGGAAAATTAGATTTAGAACATGGTAAACTACAGGATACATGGAACACATATGCTACAAACCTTTTCCAGGATAACAGAGAAGAAGACCCTAATTTTACCACTGAGGAACTAAGCGGCCCAAGCATACTTGAATCTGAGGTTATCCGAGCTCTGGATACACTAAAAAACGGCAAAACTCCAGGTCAGGATGATGTATATGCCGAGGTCTTCACACAGGTAAATATAAAGCTCCTGACAAACCTGTTCAATAAAATTTATAACACACGACGAATTCGACAAGACTGGTTAAAATCAACGTTTGTACCGATCCCAAAAAAAGCCAATCCCAAGAAATGTGAAGATTTACAGACTCATCAGCCTAATGAGCCACGCACTAAAAAGCATTTCTTCGAATAATGCATTGTAGTATATCTGGGAAGTGCGAAGAAATGAGTGGGGAAACCCAGTTTGAATTTATTAGGGGTTTGGGTACAAGAGAAACTCTATTTTGTCTGAAATTGCTGATACAAGAATGTAATGATCAACGACAGAATGTCTACGCATGCTTCATAGATTAACAACGTGTCTTTGACAATGTAAAGCATTGCAAGATTGGGAGAAATTGTCATAGACGAAAAAGACAAGATCAAAAATCTCTATTGGATTCAGACGGCAGAAGTGAGAATAAACAACAATCTTGAGACTGAACCCTTTAGTGTCTTGAAAGGTATTCGAAAGAGATGTATTTTGCCACCTCTACTTTTCAACATATCCGTGAAAAAGATAGGCCCCTATATAGTCAAAGTCAAAGTCAAAATATGCTTTATTATTTCAAGAAACATGTCCTTATTAACAAAGCCAAAAGAGAAGATATAAATATATACTCAACCACACAATATTATAATAAGGGTAAAAAATAACATCAAAGTCAATGTATAAATTACAATAAAAAAGTACAAATGTATAAAGGAAATAAAAAAAGAACTAAATAATAAGGACGACCAAAACATTTTCAGTTAGTTAAAAAGAAAAAAGAAAAACTAAACAAAAAATAACATTCAATATAAACTCAGTCATAAAAAATACATGTTCAAAAATTAGCTGTGAACAGGATAAAACAAAATATAAAAATTGATAAAACTATGACTAGAATATTGTGTATTTAAAAGAAAAGAAATAAAAACTATATATAAATTAAAAGAATAAAATATATGTACAAGAGATAAACATTTTTTGAAGACGTGCACAACCAAGAAAGTAAAAATATAGATTTATTTATTTATGTTAAAAATAAAATGGATAATAAATAAAATAAAAAATGAAAACAGAAATTTGTCACCAAGCTATAAATCTATTACAGTACTATTAAAATATGTCATTAAAATACTCTTCTAGAGAATAATAGGCCTTGCCTTATAAAAAATGTTTTGCTGATCGCGAAAATTGCTTATTACTTTCAATATTCCTATATATTCCCTGTAAATGATTGTATACTTTGAAGCTTTGGTATATTAGTGAGTGCCTAGTAAGCGCACTTTTTGGGATGGGACGTGTCAGTTCATCACAATTGCGTGCAGTATACCCACCGGCAACATGTATATTTTCATATTTATTGTGAATTAAGGTTACTGTTTCTAAAATAAAAATAGCACAAAGCGTTAGTCTCTTTTCACTGATAAAGAATGGTCTACAATGTTCTCTTGGTTTTAGTTTACATAAATATCGCAATGCTCTTTTCTGCAGTACAAAAACTAACTGGAACTATTGTTGGGTAGTACAACCCCAAAAAGCCACCCCATATCTTAAATTAGACTCAACAAAAGAAAAGTAGACAGATCTTAAACTTGTGACTGACCACTCTCACTACGTAACAAGCAGAAGCTAATTTTTTGTTCAGGGCTGTAATATGCTGGGTGAATTTAAGTTTCTCATCAATCTGCATGCCTAAAAACTTTACAAACGATCTAGGCCTAACAACATCATTATCCAGTGTCAAATCATTAAAACTACACTTAAATGATAATATATTTGTTTTATTAATATTAGAGCACAAGCAATTGCAGTCACACCACTGCTTTATACTTTTAATATCCTCTGACACTTTAGTGGTCAGGTTTTCAAGGCTGTCCAACCAGAGGATTGTGGTATCATCTGCAAAGAGAGTGAAAGAACCTGTGACGTCAATACTAGTTAGATTATTAATATACAATAAGAATAATAAAGGTCCCAATACTGAGCCTTGAGGCACGCCATGGGGATTGATTAGCTCTGATGAATCAGCTCCCTGACACCTAACCATCTGATTTCTATCCATTATATATGATTTAATCCATTCAATGGCAGTTCCCCTAAATCCATAGCGCTCCAATTTTTCCAGTAGTATTTTACGATTCACGCAATCAAACGCTTTAAAGAAATCGCAAAACACCGCTGCAGCCACATCTCCTTCATTGAGTCCCATGTACAGTTTTCCGAGAAAACTAAAGATTGCATCCCTTGTACACTTTGAACTTTGAAATCCCCATTGATAGTTATTAAGCAGTTTGTGCCTTGAAATAAAAGAGAGCATTCCAGTCTTCACTAATTTTTCTATTAGTTTAGATAATATGGGAAGTAAGGATATAGGTCGATAACAAGAGGAATCACTTGAGTCTCCTCCTTTAAATAGAGGTATGACCAAACCAGTTTTTAAGCAGGAAGGAAACATGCCCTTATCAAAAGAATCATTTATAGCATTTGTGAGTGCGCTCAATGCTGAGTTCGGTAAATTTTCAAAAATTTTGACTGATATATCATCCAGACCAGCGAAATTCTTATTATTTATTTCCTTAAAAGTACTTCTAATTTCTCTTATATCAGTGTGACCCATATAAAATGATTCAAAAACACACACATTACGAAGAAAAGACATGGGATGGGATTCACTTGAAAATTCAAATCTTCTAATAAGCTCTGAGCAATAGAGCAATAAAAGTCATTGAGTGCGTCGGAAGCCATATTAAATTCTTCCGAAGACGAGCTACATTTCCTCCTTAATTCATTTACAATCTTCAATCCTTCCTTCACCCTATTTCCAGCCTCATTCATTCTACCCTCATAATACATTTTCTTTGATGTCCGAATAACACTTCTGTATATTCTGCTATATCTATTAAAATAGTTATTTAAAAAGTCTGAAGGATGAATTTTTCGAAGATTATGTAAACATCTTAGATTCCTTGAAGCTATTTTAATTCCTTTGGTAATCCAAGGTTTTTTATGTTTTTTTCTTAATTTTTTAATAGGAAAACGCGTGTTAAAGAGATTAATTAGTATATTATTAAACTGTTCAAGGGTATCGGGATTTTGCAAAATCAAGTTCCAGTGCACAGAATCTAAAATTATTGAAGTTATTAATGCTAAATATCCTACCCAATTTGTGCACTCTTTTTATATTACGGCTAAAATTAAAATTAACATTGGCCATTCTTGCCTCGTGATCTGATAGACCAGCAGATAATACAGATACATTACACTTATCACTATCACAGAAGCTAATACAGAAATGGTCAATCAAGGTACTAGTAGTGCTTGTTATACGGGTTGGCTTATTAACTAACATATTGAAACTAAATGAGTCCACCAAATTATTAAGGCTTTGAACATTCATCGACCCCTTGTCCTGAAAATCAAGATTAAAATCACCAGCCACAGCAATCCTGGAATTCACAGGGAGAAATGATAACAAAGTTTCCAACCCTACCAACAGCCCTTTGGCGGCCTGTAAATGCAAAGAATATAAAGATTATGTTTTTTGTTATGAATAAGTGAGGATTCAAATACACCCTCTGTAGTTATAAAGTTATATTTAGAGACATCAACAAAAGAAAAACTATTTAAGAATTGTTCTTTGGTTAGATTCTGTTCTACAAAATATAGATGATAGTACATAATTAGGAAGATGGCAGAATTCATTGTTTTTTAGCCAGTGTTCTGTGATTAACAGAATATCAGGCAAATTTTCGGATTCACACTGTACGGCGCTGAAACGTGGTCTGTTAAAGTAAGATCAATAAATCGCATAGAAGCTTTGGAAATGTGGACTATTCGCAGGTTGTTAAGGATATCGTGGACCGAACACACTACCAATGAAGAAGTACTCAGACGTGCAGGGACCGAAAGGCAACTCATGAATATCGTGAAACATAGAAAAATGTCCTATTTGGGCCATATACTTCTATCCTGAACCTAATACTCCAAGGAAAAATTGAAGGTCGCCGAGGACCTGGTAGAAAGCAGTATTCTTGGTTGAGTAACATCAGAGACTGGCGTGAAATAGCAGACGCATTGTTTAGTCAAGCTGAAGAAAACACCCTTATTTTGTTGGGATGAGGAAACTGGTAAGGTGACCACAATGTGCGCAAAGCATATGGGACTAAAAGAGGAAGAAGATACATTGGTCGATTCTTTAATCCGATGTTTTTACATCAAATAATTGCACTGCTTTGGTTTGACTTGGCCATTTATGGGCAAGATTTTGGGCTAGACTTCTGCCTGAAAAACGTCCACATTGATTCTGGATATAAAAGTTCTTGTTGATCGCAATGCATTGAACGCCAGAGCTTTATGTTCATTGTTAAATTAGTCAGTTTATTATTATTATATAAAATTATTGGTTGTTTATTGAAAAATAATATATTTGCCTTTTATGGCCTTCCATTACTGGAATTGCTAACTGATCTATTATTTTTTACATCATTTACATCATTTAGCTCGGATTGAAGTTTGGGCTAGATTGATTAAAAAATCATCAATTTCTTTAGGATTCAACAGTCCCACCAAACAGTCTGATCTTGTGAATATTACGCCAAATGCAACTCGCCTTAAAAAAAACTGCCATTTGTAGTAAGTTTGTCAAATTTGAATATTTTTCGAATATATTCCAATTGCTTTTTGGAAAAATTGCTAAGTTAGTTTGAAGCATTTATTCAGGTATCTCTTCTTCAATTACTACTTCATTGTTGGGCCAATAAGATGTATAAAACTTTAACCACTGGAGACCCTCAATGAGTAAAACCTCTTTTTCAATTTTGCAGACTGTAAGAATCAGATCAACACAACCACTGTGCCAAGTATTTCATTTTGCAGGTGATTAAAAATATCTAACTTTTTGATTTGAGCCTGCATTATATATTCAGTATTAAAATTAAAAAACTAATACATCAATAATTTTAAGTAGATCTAACAACCCGTTCAGAAGTTATGAAACTCTAAAATTGTTACAAATTTTATTCTCGTCACTTTTTTTTGTAAGCCAGTGTATATTACTTATTAAATATTAGGTTATTTTGGAAATTAATGTGGAAAATCAAACTTCCACTTACCAATTTTATGGCAGCTGCAATTTTTATAAATTCGAAACGCATCTTTTATAATTCTTAAAACGCCAAATATCATAATTTTTCTTATATTTTTCATTCTAACTATGCGTAGAAAATATGTTTACGTCTGTAAAAATAATTGTTTTAAAAATAATGTTATAAACATTTTGCCATGATTTTATGGCCACTATATAGAAATCTGCAAATTTACGTGCAATGGAATAATCTCTTTATTCACAATATTTTACTAACACTTCAACCCGCATATTATTTCAACCCATGAATTAGCAAATCCTCTATGCACTTATGATTAGTATATGAATAAACGTTATAGCACTAAATATACAAAATTAACAAACCGACAAAATACGTCTATAAACTTGCAAATAATATATAATAAAATTAATGATATTAACCGCATTTTACTGGTTTGAAGACAAAAATATTAAAACAATTTCATATAAAATTATATTAAAAATTGTAATTAAAATTTTAAGCATGCATTACTAATAGGATGTTTTTACCTTTTCAGATGCAGACGAACCACCTGATGACTGAGCATCGAAGTTGGCACAAGTTCGCCGATAACTTTGGATAAAAAGATAAAAGCAAAATCACAATTGGCAATATTATTTAGAAAAAAAAAACGAGTCAATTTATAAACATTTCTGTGGACAATGATTTAAAAAAAAATAATTGGGAATCGGTAATTTCGGATTGAAGATTCTAACCTAACAAACCAAGGCATGCGAAAGCAAAAAGGGAACTATCTAAAGGATTTATCAGCCAACCTAGCAGGATCAAGGAAAGTCGGCGAATGCCTGTGAAAAATTCAAAACTCGCAAAGAAACTCATCGTCCTCGAGTAAGACAAGGTCAAAGAATCATTGGTCACAAGCCACGGTGCAAGAGAAAGAGACAGAATACAAACATTTAGCTGGAAAAGCGAACAGAGAAAATCCGCGCTAAGGAAACTCGAAGACAGTTGCGAATCGGGCGCAGGGTTACGTCGTGGCGCAGAATCAAAATGGCTGCGAACGACGCTGTGTCGGATGACGTCGCGGGGTTGCCATGTTGATGACTAAAGTATTTGATCCCATTGAAATAAAGTATGTTCTCGGATTAAGGACATAAGTATATATTAGTAATGTTTAATTAAATTAATTTTTCTAGTATAATTAGCTGAATAATTCACTTCAGTTTTTCAAGTATCGCATTCAAAGGGCACCTTGACGATATAATAAAGTCTTTCAATAAATGCACCTTTTAATGAATCTCGTTTGAGGTTCAAAATTGAATAAGAAAAGAAAATAGTAAAATTGGTGAAAATGTTAAGTTCAAGCAACAATCAAAATTAGATTAAATATTCCTAAATATTCGCACTCAAGTCATTTTTTTCTGGTACTGTTAGGCGTAGATCATTCACTCTATATAAATTTGTAAAAATACTGTTATAGAATTTTGAACATTTATGTAATTTGAATTAGTCAGGAGCATATTATTTGAGGTGCTTTAAAAGACTCCTTTGCATAAAATAAGTCGAAAAATTCATGCACATCACATTTTATGACATCAACGTTGGCACCTATAACATACAAAACTTAAGATACATAAAAAAAATTGCTTGCAAAAAGGCGTCTATTCTCGTGAGATCAAAAAAAAATAAAATGCCTCTATATACGTTAGAGCGTCCTAAAAGCTCTATTTTACTTGGTGCATTTAAGCAGCGCCTCCATGGTCCCCATTTCTCTTTTAAACTCTACTTAATATTCGCCTACTTCAGTGTCAAGTTCAGAAATTGTTCTAATATAATCAGTGCAATTTAATTTGGTTGAGGTGAAAATAGCTGATGCTGAGCCTATAAAATATATTGAACTGAAACATTACCTCCTATGGAGGTAATGGCCGAATCTCTTCGTCCATTGACTGGCATGCATGACGTTACTTGGCAAAATTACAGGCCACTTATTTCGCCTACATCATCTATATAACTGGGACACGAGTACTTTGCACCTTTGGCTTTTATGTAATCTTGTGATATTCAACAATTTTGTCAGCATCTTCCAGCATCCACGCCCCTTTTGCACGTGTTACTATTTTCTAGATTTTTAAGTTCAGATTTTTGTACTTATCCACACCTCTGTTTTCATTTCTTCAAATTTATTCCATTTTTCATCAACTTTTTATCCTTTTCAATTTTAGGGCTTCATTACCCACTGATATACGTGCTTCTTCTTGTATCTTGGACCAACTAGCATTCAGGTCTACAATTTTTTCGTTTCTTAAGATACTGGAAAGATTTATGTTGATATTCTCAGCTACTGGAAATATTTACTGTTTTCAATGTTTTTAGCATTTTTAGGTAAATTTTAATTGTAGCGACTACATGGCAGCTTTAACAGTGTTTTTTGAACCTAATGTTTATGAGAATATAGTGGATTTAATTTCCTAATCCCGCGATTTGAATATCTACAGGAGCTTTCCGTCTTCCATGTAATAATCCCATAATAAAATCCCTACAAAATTAATTAATTAATTCGAAACTTATCTCCAGTTCTTTTACTTCAAATAATTCGCCAGTGCCAGTGCTTGGAAATATTTCATTGAGTTCATTGCAGTGGCTCCTTTCTCCAGTGAAACCATTTCTCAAATTATATAGTATTTTGTACCAGTCACACTGCAAAAATTCAAAATTTTATTACTCATTTCTTCCCGATTATGACACGATCAATAATCTACCCTATGTTATCTTTAATCTTAACATTCTTATGTTATATAATTAACTACGTCGTTAATTGATTCGAGAGATTATTGAGCTATTTACCTCGAGATTTTAAAGGCTCTCTATAGTTTGTATCTAAATTACTTAAGAAAATCTCTGCTTCGGATGTTGATCCTGCTTTATCATGATATAATTCAATAAACTCCTGCAGCTACGTTATTGTACTGGTGGTGAATCATCGCAGTTGGTTTTCCTGAATTAACTCGCAAACTATCCTAACGAGGATAACAGTTTCTACAGCATAATTTGACGTATTTAGCAAATTTGATGTGAATCATTGCTTTAGTCCTCTCTGGCCAATTCCTTTTCAGAGCCCTAAAAAGGCTTGTTGACGGGCATATAAGAGATTCCATTGAGTGAACGACAATACGCGACAAAGATATTGCAGCAACCAATTTTTTAGATATAAAAAGAACCTTTAATCATATTTCAAACTATTTCATTAAGAGAGTGCTGGAGCGAAAACAGGCACCAGGGACTACATGCCAATGGAAAATAGGATAAAAACATTATCCTCGGGCATAGTCACCAATATAGTTAAGACCAGTAGAGTATTTCCACAAGAAAGAGTTTTATCTCCACTCTTGTACGCCATCGTATGCCTAGAATAGTAGTTCGAGGAAATTTTATTGACACACTCTGGAACAGATGTTGCAAAGCTCTCAACATCGTGGATGACTGGTGTAAGCGCGCATAGCTCTCAGTCAATCCATAGGAAACAATTATGGTTCCCTTTACACGAACAAGAATCCTTAGAGGGTTAAACCCTCTTTCTATTCCGCAGAAGTGAAATACTCAAGATTCATTTTCAATCAAAAGTACTCCTGGCACTCACGCATTCAAAAGGTTGTGAGGCGTTTCCTGCTCGGGCGCCAAATTTGTGACGCGTTTCTCGTTAGGCGCTTCTTTGCTTCTGCATACTATGCTATTTCTTCTGCATATCATGCTATTGGACTGCCTAGTTTAACCATTACGTCATCCAATGGTTGGTTCTCGGGCGCCACCGCATCTGGAGTATAGTGGTAGAGGGCCCACCCCGCACCGGGTTGCTTTTAGACAGTGGAGAAACGGCGAACCAGGGGTCAATCTTGAATGTTTGCGTGGTTGCCGGCTGCTTTTAGAAATTCATTTGCTTATTCTAACTTAGTACTAGCAGGAAGGGATTTAGAAAGAAAACACACAATTTCAAAATACACCTAATACAGCATCTCTATTTGCCAACTGGAAATTAAAGAATGGTGACGTCAAAACCCTGATGACCTATGCTAACCTAACGTTGCAACGTAAGAATTATTCTTTACTAATCCAACCTACCTAACTGAGGTTAACCTAAACTATCAATTCTTAACTAAAAAGTTACTCTAATGCGACTTATGCTTAACCCAAAAGATAAAGAAACGAAAATATTGCCAGAGGGGGGGTATGGTATGCGAAACGTAACGAAATGACATTGACATTGAGAAGAGAAACAGAGCCGCGATATCAACTGTTAAGGAACGGTACTGCTACGACGAAGCTACTTGGATTACGGTATACACGAGTCCACGGACAGGCACTCGACTGACGGTCCAACATCGGTCCAACGTAGCTCCTCTGACTTGGTCCTGACGGGCATGGATATACGCGGCCTGATGCTTAGAAGAATACGGAAACATGCGACGATAGCTTTAAGGTTCGGATCATAACAAAAATAAGGATGACGACGATACATAGGATACGGTGCGTCATTAATAAACGACCTGACGAGGCTTCCTGCATACATGAAAAATAAATCCCGGATTGCGCGTGCGCGGATACGTCATTGCTTTCCGGTCGTGTTTCGCTACTACGATTTTACGCCGTCGTGGAGGCGGTAGGCTAGTTAAGGAACGGGGTAGGTAGACTGAGTGTGAGAGAGAGCTTGTAAAGATAGAGCCGACCGGAATGGAAAGACCGAGGCCGGCTTGTAGTGTAGAGAGAGAGAGAGAGAGCATGTGTAGTGAAAGAATAACTGATCGGAATGGAAAACCGAGACCAGCTTCTGTAATGTAAGGGGGTGAGAGAGATGAGGAATGAAGGAAGGTGGGTTGAGTGTGAGATAGAGCTTGTAAAGATAGAACCGACCGGAATTGAAAGACCAAGGCCGGCTTGTAGTGTAGAGAGAGAGAGTGTGTGTGTGTGTAGTGAAAAAATAACTGATCGGAATGGAAAACCGAGACCAGCTTAGTGTAGTGTAAGAGGGAGAGAGATATACCTACAGTAATACCTATACAGCAGCAGCGAAGGCGGACAAGAAAGGCGGCGACGATGGCGGTCTGCTGAAGGCGGCTGTCATGGCGGCGACTTGCAGGAAGCGGCGTGGATCTGGCTCAGCTTGGCGGTAGTGGTGGTCCTCTTCCTCTGGTCTAGGCTGGGCTAGGCGGCTGGCTGGCTGGCGACGTCTTCTTCGAGAACCCGGGTGGGCTCTGCCTGTTCAACGCACTCGCGGATGCTGTGACAGTATCGCTACATTCCATGCCATATTTCACTTTTTGAATGGCTCTCCGCTCGCTACCGCTCGCTACGGGGGCTCAAGAAAAGGAAACTAACCAGGTGCTAACCCAATCTAACCCAAGACATACCCAAAAACAAGACAAAAACAGTTTAGAAATATAACCTTAAAAAAAATTTTCAAACACCGACGGGGTTTGAACTCGAGTCGCCGAAGTGAAGGCTAATCATGCAAACCCCTAGACCACCAGGGCACATACAAACAATTGGTTGCATCACGAAGACATGACGCGCAGGTGCGCGCGCACGCATGGAATGTAGCGATACTGTCACAGCATCCGCGACTGTTCAACGCGATGCAGCCCGGTTTTGTTACCTCGACGCGTAGTGGGGAATCACGTCATCGGCCGGCCGATGAGTGGGGACCTTCACGTGCACGGTGCTTCGACGGAGATCGCGACGTTCTACAGGTACCGCGCGAGTACTATGGAAAATGTGAAAACCGATTTCCCGGCTTTTCGCGACGGAATATTTTATTGAACTGAGTTTAGAATATTTAAATTATATTCTACGAAAAAGAATGATGTGAATAGCTCGTAAAATAAGAAAGTTAATCCGGCTTGCATACCATTCCCCTAAAAATATAGTAACTTCGTTACGAGGTTACACAAAGATTTACGATAACATTAGGCAGGTGTGGAAGAATGTGTGGGGAAACTGGGATCAGAGCCCTACGATGAACCATATTGTTTCCTATGGTTATACATGAGGGTGGTAAGCCCTATGCTAACATATAGAGCAGTGCCTTGGTGGACAAAGACCAAGCAAGTACGGGTTAAAAGGCTATTGAGTAATGTGCAAAGGTTTGCGTGCTTGTGCGCCACGGGAACTATGAGTTCAGCTACTACGATCACTCTAGAGGTAGCCTGCAGACTGTTATAGAAATAAGCTCCAATATATTGTCACGACTAACAACCATCCGAACGTTTTTGTGCTACCCTATAGAACTAGCCGCCGCGCCGTGCCGCTCGCTTCTCTGTCTGTACTGTATGAATCATCGCCCGGCCGGCCGCGAAGTTTCAGGATCGCTGGAATTATCTCGATGGCCTCGTTGAAATCATATAGAGTGGCCTCGGAATACTTCCCGAATATTCGTGATAGATTTGAGATTATATATAAGCAGACCTAAGGCGAATGTTAATCAGTTCAGTTCAGTTAATCATTGAGTGTTGAATAGATATTAGTTGTAAAGTTATAAGAGTAGTTTAGAGTGTTAAATTGTGTACAGTGGTAGTGAATAAAGAGAGTATTAGTTGAAAATAGCAAAGTTGTAATTCTGTTAAGAACCCACAGGAAAAACGTAACAATATCAATATTTTACCTGTGTAGGGTTTGTTGACTGTTTAACACCGAAGTCGGTTAGGCTGCCTCAAAAAAAAGGTCACGAGAAGAGCTTCTGTAAACAATTACAACCTGACAAAAGCAGAGCGAAATCCCGAGTTCCAGACACCGAACCAAAGATGCCTGAAACTCTAAATTGGATCCGGTGGAAAATCCCACAAGGGTAAAATCAAAAAAATTTCCACCACGATACCGAACACTGCCGCTCAAAAGACTTACTAGTGATGAGTGACGTACACCAAACTTCCCGGAAGCAAAGAGACTTCATCCAAAATCACTGCTTCAATAATTAAGACTGGCCAATAGAAATACAGCCTAGCATCACATGTCCCATACAACAATTTATCAAATTGATTTCGGAAATAAAAGCCGAGGACTTCAAAGTACCAAAGTTACGAAAAAGTTTTAAGGAGATTAAAGAAAAGTGCTTATTAGGAATGCCCACAGATTACATTACACCCCGGAAAACAATTTTAAAATCGAAATACCAGAAAGAAGAGACCGGAAAAAAATCCACAGTAAGAAGGGTAGAGCTCGTCTGTTGTACTGAAGGCTCAAAGACGGGAACGCAGGACGGAAACAAGTCTTCCAGTATCTATGAGAAATCTTGCCATGACATTTCAGACAGAAGTAACGATCATGGAATACTGCGCAAAGGAAATATAGTAGCATAGGAATCCACCAATAATATAGTGGCAATCCAATCCAATAGCCAGCACTAAAGTCAAACAAGGCAATAGTACAACATCATAACTAGTCGAGAGTTGCTGCCAGCGCAAATTCCGAGGTACGAAGGCCACATTGCCTCTGTGGCCTTCGTACCTCGGAAGAGCCGACGAAGTAACTAGACCAGGCTCGTCGGGCTTTTTGCTGAAATCAGCATCGTAGTGTAGTCAGGTGTACTATTAAGGTATCCGTTATGAAATGGGTAGCGACTGAATCTCAAGAATGGTAGAATATTCAACCAGAACAGAGACAGGCTAAGACTTCACTCATCAGCAACGCACACATCCGACTTATTAAGAGACCGCAACCCACATTCTATACCACTGTGAGAGTATCGTGAGGAAGTGTTAAACTAAATCGGCAAAACTACACCAGTAGATACATGCTATACAAAACAAGATGAGAGGCTCTAAAAACAGGGACAGTCACAAGAGATCTTGCAAGTTGCCGTGGTGGACAGGCCGTTCTGGAAACTCCCATAGAAAACATTAAAATTAATCGAAGTCATTTTCAAGCGATTTATATTCCAGATGTTTTTGTCCCACATGTAGGTTTAGGTACTATAAGTCCTGTTTCGGACCTTGATCCGACATTATCCATGCAATATCCATCGACCTAATTCTGCCAATACAACTTTGTACTAATGATGAAATCCTCTACAAATTTAACTTAACTGAATAAAGTTTATCTTCTTTGAATTGCAGCAGTAGCGTGTCGGAAGAGCTTTTGTGATATATGTCACACTTTTGAGATAATTAATTTGGAAATATTCCAGAAGCTACTATAAACTTGGTTTTTGCATTATGGTCGTCCCACTTGTGAGAACCACGCGTCGTCCGTGTTGAATTGACTTGCAAAATATCACATCGTGGATAATTAAGTTTTTGCACTGGACTTTGACTAACTCTGATGTAAATCAATCATAAAATCAGAGTAAAATTGATTTTCCAATCGATTTGGACTTAAAGTGTCGCTATCCTTCACTTGTAGATTTTGAATTATTTTTTATGAATTATGCACAAGATCTAAATTATTATTTTGAACATTGGTCTTCCATTATTCGTGCAAATTTTTAATGTAATCCTGCCCCTACAACTTTGAATATGAAATCATCTCAGTTTTAAATAACCCGAATGTACTTGTTGTACTGTATTGACTTGCAAAATATCAGTGCCGTAGATAGTTGAATTTTTGCAGTAGACTTTGATGTACCATCCTGCCTTATTCAATTAGATTATAACTAATTTTCCAACCGCTTTGGATTGAAGTTTTTGTTGTCAACAGGAATTTCGGAGATCTGTCTCATGTTTGACAGCTAGTAATTTTGAGAAATTTTTCAGAACTTCCGCAGACCATAAGTTCAATGAACCTTACGACGATTCTTATGCAATAAATCCGTTAAACACATTTCGAAATTTGAAGTAAAAATAAAAGCACTTTATGTCATATAAAATGAACCATTCTATAATGGGAAAAATATAGCCAGTTTATACGCCTAGCAAACATTTCCCGCCTCTTTAGATGCAAGTGTAACAGTACTAACCTTTGTGATTCCCCAAATATTGTATGGCAATTTAATATTACAATAATGAGAATGAGTTAAATTAGCTTTATCTTTTTTGGTCCCAACTAAACATAGCTAGTGAATTTACCATTAAAACAAACTCTCGCCGGCTCTATGTATTTTGACGAACACGTTCGACTAAATCTGACAACACAGCAACCGCTCTCATTTCCCTCCAAAGTTTTCGCTACAATTAGACCTCAGTAATTAAGAAGAGCTTCTGCACACCTAACCTCCACGTGCCATTCTCCCGAAAGGGATAAGGGAAATCGAATAATTCAGTAGAAATAGGGCATTAGTAGTGATGAACTAATACAGAAATGAGGGTGTGGGTGGGTTTTCGCCCCACTCCCTCTCCACGCCGCGATATCGAATACGTTATATCATCGATTTTATTTTTAATACATGCTGTCTAACAATGGCTCGGGGACAGGGGAGTGTATAAGGGGGTGGTATAGGGTGAACGGGGGTCCGTGTGTGATGTTTGTTGTGTTGTTGCTTGGTTCCTTTATTATTGGTTTGATGGATTGAGTAGGAAAAGTTAATATAAAGAAACGAATTTTGAATAAAAAGCTTTCCTCCTAGAAATAAAATGGGCTCGTCATACCTCCTAATGATAGTGGAAAAAAGCAGAAGGGTAGCATGCTAAAGTACGATGCTCTTTAAATTGTATTTTATTTTTAGTTTTATTACCAATGTATATATTTGTATATTCAACAATGCATTATCTAGATAACAGAGTTTATTCTATTTGTCGTTATGCCACTTAACTTGAGGCATTTAGCAAAGTTAACTAGCTATGTAGCCGTTTTATATTCTAGGGACTAATTGGGTCACTTACAAGCTACTAATGTCTAATAAAATGTATAAAGGATTAAAAAAACAATTTTAAGCTTGTTAATATAAAATAAAATTTAGCATCTTCATCCACTAACTGTTTTTTATGCTTAGGTTACGTTAGAACACAATATTAAGGGTAAAGTTTATTTAGCCATCTCTCCATCTCCTTCCATTTTTACCCCGATACATTTTCATGGAAACAGGCGATACGTCATTTTTGTATGATGGCATGACAAACACAAGGGCCAATTTTTCTGAAACGAGTATCAAATATGCATATTATTAAGTAATGTTATTGGTTGCGAGGTTTTATTCTACTTTAGCAATATTAATGTTCAGCTATGCTCAGTTTATATACCATTAAGTCTCACTTTTAACGTAAGATATTTCAGGTCCCATCAAATTAGGTAACCCAATTTAGGGAACAACGCGTTTAAATAAAAGACATTTTATTTTAGATGTGGCAGTCAATTTGTTAGACCAGAGTGAAATCCATAAGATTTGTTTAACAGAGGACATGACCATTAAGATAACTAAATTTTAATAGTTTATAAGAAAAAACAGGTGATTAATAAGGACAAAAGTACTATAGCATCATGAACTGACCCTGGAAATCCAAGCATTATGTTGGCAAATATTTTCTTACCGGTGCAAATAGCATGTAATTTTATGCTGTGATTGTCATTCTGGTCTGTATAACTTTTCTGGCGTTCTAATGGAGAGCCTTGTATTTATTATGAGTGTCATCAACTGTCCCAAAAACTCCTGTAAATAATAAAAGATGAAGAATAATAATAATTATTTATAACTATACCTGAACAACCTATTATAAACAAAATGCTCATACCGGGAGAACCACTTCATTCTTCAACTTCATTTACAATGTGCTGAAACTCAGCTTCAGAATTTGATCAAAAAATATATTGATCAGTAAGGTTTGTAAGTTTTTCAATACCTAATTTTATACATGCATGTGAAGTTGATGGAATAACATTACATTTCTGGGCAACACTTCAAAGTACTTCTCCTATTCCAAGATACCATAAGGTCATTAGTAACTGCGTTTCACCTGGAACCTGTGGTGCACCTCCCATATATATATGGTTTGGGGAACTTAGATCCATCAATATTTTCATACAATTTTACAAAAGTGCTGTTATTCATTCGCAACAAGGTGAAAAATCATAATCCGAATATTTGTCTGTACAATTAATAGAACCTGGCATTCTATTACCAGACAGGTTGCCAATGAAAAACGGGATATATGAATATTATGGAACCAACGAAAATATATTTTAAGTTGTATCACTATTTACAAATGAACTTAACCAATACCAACTGTTGTTGGCTGTATACAAAGGCAAATGCAACAGATCTTTCAAAATATAATATAGTTTTACGTATTCAAAAATACGCCTAAGAATATACATTATACCTATACCCAAATGTACAACGAAACATTAGGTACAAGTTTCAGTGTACTTAAAGGCACATAAAACATCAATTTCCGATTGCGGCATCCATTAATTCTATTCGTTTCTTTTGTTTCCGCTATTGCCGGCTCTATACGAAAATTGGAATTACAACATAGTTTCGATAATAACTGGCGGGTTTTTGGGATCAGCAGCGCTACTGCCAATTGTTGAGATCGGCAAATTATTCGGCGAGTATAATATGTATATATGTTAAAGCGAGGTGTCTATGTATATTTTATAGGTATTGATACATATATCAATAATGTATCTAACACAAATGTGCGTATGTAAGAGAGATTGTTAGTAATGTTGCACGAAATTTAAAACGTAGATATTTATTTACTATTAAATAATTAAATAAATAAATTACGAAATACAACATTATAGAAAGAGGAAAGAACCCAACTAACAATTTAAGTTTTATAATGGCCTTTAGAACATTTACAGAAAGTATTTTACAAAATAGCCACTGTTTTATATACACTTTCACAATGTTCTTACAGCTCTTATAAGCATGGAATTGGCGCAGATTATAAAACAAATCGCCTGTTAGACATGCTCTATAGATGTTGTTTATTGCTATAATAAAACAGTTTTTAGAACATTTATAAATGTCTAATAAGAATTTAAAAAAATATTTATAAAACTGTTTTATGACAGCTCTGTTACTAGGATGAAATGAGACATTTAAAGGACTTTTTTAGAGCCTTTATAAAAACGTTTTGTAAATGTTTTATAAAGCTAGTAGCTTTAGCACCTTTGCTACGAGCGGCAATATTTACACGCTAAAAAAGTTTTTTTAACATTCCTATTTACACCAAATTGTTTGTGAATATGCCGTTAGTCTCTTTAGTTGTTGTAGAAAGATGCTAAAATCTGTTAACATGGTAGCAAAAATAAAATAAATGACAAATGGCTGAATCGGTATAAAAAGTACTTAATAAAAAGAATGATTTAAAAAAATTTCACCCATGGAGCAGATGTGGCTGCGAAATTAAATTTACTATTAAATATATGGAACAATTCTAATAAAATATTAACGCGTCTCCCAAATTCTGATAATTAAGGAAATTTAAAATATAATTTAATTAATAAGAAAGATATATTATATCTATTTTTGGTAAAGAGTTTATTAGGACCTTCTACATTATAAACTAGCCAGTCCAGCATATTTATCTTTTATGAAGATGTTACGACAGACACGAAAAAATATAATTTAAATATATGGCCTGTCGCTTTAAAGCCTCACAAAATGGCCACTTTCTTATATGATCCTTATAAATCAAAATTGTCCGAAACAGGACAATTATGGTGTGTAAAAAATCAAGCAGGATTTATCTAAGCAGAGGTGTACTCGGTATAAAAAGTAAATCACATATGTTTTACCTACAATTAACTAGCTTTTTAGTATGTTTTAATAAAAGGCAATTATTTCCTTTTTACCACGAACGCCTCCTGCCTAAGAGCACAGTATTTTGATTTTCTTGTAAAGTATATTTTAGTAAATAATATATACCTTAATAATGTCTCTTTTTCCCGTTGTTGGCTTAAAAACCAGTATTATTGTGTTTCTGTTACATATGTTTAGCACAAGCTCTTCCAATTCCAGTTTAACGAACTTTGCCTTTTTTTGAAACAAAACTAAAAGTTTGTTAAAATCGATTCTTACTTATAGTTCAGTAATATTACAGTTAAAATTGTAATATATCGGACAAAATTCTGAAAGTTTTAAAAATTGGCAGAAATATTAAGGATAGCATAAATATTAGTAAACCAAAAAGTTCGCACCCTTAAAGTTTGTGCTTCATCCCTTACAACATTTTGTCCACCCCAATTTTAATTTTTTTTGAAATATCTACGAAACAGTGCATGATAGGTAAAATTACTTATATACAAAGTTGTTCCTCATAAAATTTTCTTTAAAAAAGGTTCTATAACAATTTCCCCTAAAATGTCTCATTGTTTGGTAAATAGAGCGCAAACGAAATCAGAGCGGGATATATAATTCGTTAAATATATGGCTGATTACCCAAAGCGCCCAAAGTGATCTTACCCAAAAAAAGTTAAAATATAAATCGATAACCACTATTTCACACTCGATAGTGTATATAATAAGTTTTAATTTCCCCCACTACACCCTCTATGACGACTCAAGGCCACTACGATGATGCATTACTTTTAGAGCGGGCGCTAAATGTAAATGACGGATGTTGCCATGATACAACTTTTTGTTTGTATCATGGCCTGCTGCCAGACTTTATATTATATTATATATTAGATTGCATTATTTACTGTGTAACTGAAAGTAACCCTTATGTATAATACGCCTTATTTCTCACATTATAATTAATTTTAGGAAAAAATGTATAGGAACATTTTTTGTAGTAAATTTTATGAGGAATATTTTTTATATATGTATTTTTATCAAAAAGTGCACCGTTTTCGAGATAATCTAGAAAACATGAAAAAGGGGGTAAAAACGACGGCCTAGGGGATGAAGCAACTATTTAGGGGTGGGAACTTTTCAGTTTAGTATTTCTTATGTCATTCCTAATATTCTTTTTTCAAAACTTTCAGAATTTTGTCCGATATAAATCGTAATATTACTGAGTTATTAGTTAAAAAGCCTTATTCAAAAAGAAATCTTATTAAGTTTCGAGGCAAAATATCTCGAATTGTATAATATCGTTTGAAATAATTAGGCAAAACCATATTTATTTTCCCTTTGCTCTTTTTACTTTTTCTTTCGTTTTATACCAAAAAGCTGCTTCAGATTTTAACTAACCATTTATTTACCGGTTAAACTTAATATGATAATATGTAAAACGAAAGAAAAATAAACTTAAATTGAAGTTTACAATATAGTAATTTACCCAACAAAATTTCTAAAAATTATACTTTATTACCTGTGTTAACAAAATAGTAGCTACCCTGTATAATCAGGTATTTCAAAACAAAATATGGTAAAAAGTTACGAATGGTCAAACGTTGAAACAAAATTTGATAGAAACTGTGGTATAAAAATAATATACAAATTAATTAAGTCCGGTCCTGTGAGCACGCGCCAATAATGCCTAATGTTTGTTGGACGTGACGTTACGCGCGTAATCTATAGGTGGCTCTGTGTTGCGTCCATGTAACGAGATATTTATCGAACAATTAACGGATTTTAACACAACAGATTTTCTTTTTGTTTTATAAAACTTTTTGTCATGATCTTATAAAACAAAAGGCTCCCATAGCTGATTTATTATTGGTCTATGCAAAGCAAGTTTTCCTAACCTAAAATAGCTGGTGCTTGGTATATTTGATGGTTGTTATAAAAATTCTTTTGGGGTGAACCTGAAATATTATTTGATACTGCCCATGACCGAATGTCTTCTCTTAGCTTTGCATGTTTTTCTATCTCGCACAATCTGCTTGCAGAATGATGTTGATCGCCGGGATTAGAATCTAATTCGGCAATCCAACTTCAGCTTCCCGTTCAACATCATTCAGTGGTATTGCCTGATGAGAAACGCAATTAATGCTGAGTCCATCTGTCCATCAGTCTCCTCTGTGTGGATCACTTACGATCTCATGATATTTACTTTTAAGTTTGCTGTAAAATGTACTACTTCTTTTAATTTTTTGCCAGCTACTGTACAACATTTTATTTGTACGTGCAAACAAAAAATATCATTAGACCAAATAAAAATGAAGCCTATTTTATAACAGTTTTATAATTATTGTTGTGTTAACATTTTAATGTTAAAATACCTCTTCATGCAACATATTTGTTTTTTAACTGTTTTTTTTTGTAAAACTATAAAACAACAATTTTATAATTACTCGCTTTTATACCGATCTGCTGCAGAAAGCAATTCACTTTTATTAATAACAATTAAAAAACTATTTTATTATTAGTAAATATGTTCATAACAAAACAGTTTTATTATTGTTTTATAGCGATAAATTAATCCAAAAGGCACCATTATAAAATGCTTTTAGAGCAAAGTATCATTCACAGCTAATATGCTCTATAAAAAGTATTTTATAAACGTTTATAAAATAGCTTTATAATTTATTCTATAATTATTATTTTATAATTTTGCTGTAAAAACGTTTTCAAAACAATTTTAATGACAGAACAGTTAAGCGCAACAAATTTATCGCGAATTAATACATAAAAGTTTTTACGAAGCGTCAATAATACAATTATAAAATATATTAGTTCGCTAACGATGTCGAATTGCTAATTGGGAACACCTTATGGAAATATGTTTTTATAGTGTTGCAGAAATTGTAATGTAAGAGATACGTTCTTTATATACGGGCTTCCTAATATTCACTACTAACATAGTAGTCTGGCAACGTTGCAACCTCTTGCGCCTCGATCCCGATTACCCTTCTACCCGCAAGCCCCCCTGCTAGCTCTTCACTCCAAATTGCAAAGGCCTAAATGCAATACGCCACGAGCTAAAATTCTGTGAGGGCTTAGTCATTTATAGAGAGGTGTTATTGTCTTAACACAAGCTCATCATTTCATTTTCGTGACACTTTTGCTTAATTAAGTCAGCGACAAATACGCTTCAGAAACGTCTTCTAATACGCTGATTCAGAAAAAAGAGCTCAAGCTTACATGACTTGGAACCCAAACGGCAATTAATCATCGTTTACTATGCAAAAATTATACTTTTGTCTAAGTAAAGGTCAAGTCTTGTGCGTCTTCTAACTTAACGAGCTAATAAGGAATTTTGAACTACAAAATATCAAATATTCATTCAACTTTACAAATGTGCGGTGTACTTTAGACATTTTTTAGGCCCTAATTATTTCTTTAAATCATTCTGGCTTGAGAATGTCGTGACGCGAGCATTTCAAAAGACACATGTATCTAACACGTATCAACCAATTCACGCCCCGTTGAATTTTCATCAATTTAACTCGAAATCCTTTCGTTCAAATAATGACAAGCAGCTGGAATACCAAACAGAACGTCTAACCAGATATAACAGTTCGTTAATATTTTTGTCTATTCTTAATTCGATACTTTGTCGACTGCAAGTTGCTCGAGAATAGTTAGATGACAAATATTTAGGAACTTTTACTTTATTTTCAGCTTTTTCAAGACCTTACTATTTTATTTTCCTTTCTCATCAACCTAAAACATGTTATCAATAAAAGTTACAAAGAGAATACATTTTCAATCCATTACAAAGGATACAATTAATACGATATAAGTTAAAATTTTAAAAATACATTAAACAAAATAATACGGGTTAGTATTTAAAAGATTTATCAAATGACGGATGGACAAACAAATTTAACACAAAAATATTTTACATGCCTTTTACATCTTTGAATGCTACCTACTGTCTAATTTGTTTGGAAAAAAGTTGCGTAAGATGTAATTTTTGCAAAATAATTTATCATCAATCGTGTGCATTGTGAATGACGGAGCTACAAGTCGTAAGCGGCAGCAAAAGTCTTGTTTTATGCCCAGCGTGTGCCAACACTGCCCGCGCTGTCGATGTAAACAAAGCAGTAAGTGAAGCTTTACTACAAAAAACCGGAGAAATTGAGAGTTTAAAACTTAAAGCAAAGCTACAAAGTGAAATTTTGGAGGAAAAGTTCCAAACCTTGCAACAGAAAATGGAATCTATGGAGAAAAACATTATAAAGAAGCTAGAAAATATCGAAAAAAACCACAACAGTGCAGTTGGAGTGTTTACATTTCCGATCGCCGGATAGCTGACCGAAAGCGTTAAAATTCACGGTAAAATCAGTTCAATCCAGGCCAGGACTAGCAGCACTAGCCAAACGAACAAGTCCGTGAACAAGGCCGTGAAATGTCAAGATACCGTTGGCGTTAAGAGCAATGCCAATGCGCAGCTGGACGCGCCGACATTGCAACCAGAAGAAGAGGAAGATGTGATTGACTTAACCTCAATTAAACCTCCTACTCCCAGTCCAGTGGTAAACAAAAACAAAAAACAGGTTACAAATCAGTCAAATCAGGGTTCTGACGACATTGAAAATGAGGAAGGTTGGACAAAAGTAACACGAAGAGGCAGAAATAATAATATACCCACTAAAAACATAAGACCTAATCCAATAAAAGGATCAAACAACTCTTCAAGTATTCTCAAAGCAGCCCAACTAAAATCGTGGCTATTTTTATCAGGCTTTGATCCATCCATAACTGAGGATATGATAATAAATCATTTGGAAACAAATGATCTTAGAGATGGATTTTGTTTTGTGAAAAAATTGTTACAAGGAAGGATAAGACCAAAAGCTCTTTTAGAGTGGGAGTTCTTCAGGATAAAAGCGATGACATAATATCCTCCAATCTATGGCCCTGTGGAATTAGGGTGAACCATTTTATCAATCTCCAGCGCTTGCAAACAGCAAGGTCACAGTATCAACCAAGGATGACAAACCACTAGATGGTGAAGAAGTTGTGGAAAATACTGCGACTCTGGTCAATTACAATGTGAGGTCTATCAGAAATAAAATTCATGAACTAGAATCATCATTGGTGGACAATCCCATTGACATTATATGCTTGACAATGCTGATGAGATGGATGCTTTCCATATACAGGATTACAAGGTTGCAGTGCAGATCCCTTAGAACAGAAGAGTCTTGTGAATAATACAAACAAATCCGAAACGAAACATCAGCACTAGTTAGACAAACAAAAGACGAATAGGCAACGAACGAAAAGCGATTTCTACGGTCTACAGAAACAAATGTGGCGGTTCATCAGGAACCAACAAAATGAAATCAAAGAACTAAAGGAATCAAACCCAATCAAAAAAGGAGACGTGGACCCAGTACCTTACGGATCTGTACAAAATGGAAGAACACATAATTAAATTGAACACAGTAGAGGTAACAATAAACGAAGTAATACAAATAGAGGAAGACCACGTGAAATAAAAAACCTAAAAAAAACAGGAAAAGCCCGGGCATGGACGACATAACAAATGAACTACTGAAGTATGATGGACCGAGACTCATCCAACAACTCGTAATTCTTGTCCGCAAGATTCTTTTCGTTCATAAAATCCCGAATGAATGGCGATCGAGAATCGCAATCCTCATGTTCAAAAAAGACGATAAGAAAATCCCATCGAATTACAGAAGCATAAATTTATTGAACAACACCCTAAAACTCACAACAAAAATAATAACAAACATAATCTATAGCATGATTACTCTCTCGGATGAACAACAGGGATTTAGAACAGAAAGATCGTGTACCGACGCAGTCTTTGTCATGAGACAGATAATGGAAAAATCGATCGAATATAACGCATACTTATGTTTCATAGACCTTGAAAATGCATTGGATCGCGTCCAATTGAGAGATATTATACATCTCCTTTATGACAGACAAGTTCCTCACAACTTGATAAAAACAATCGAAAATATATATACGGCAAATTCCGCTCAAGCTAAGGTTGATAACGAATACACCGAGCCAATACCGATCGAGAAGGGCATTAGACAGGAAGACTCGCTAAGTCCACTTCTTTTTAATATCGTCATGGACGAAATATTCAAAAAAGTTACGTAAGCTGAGAGGCTACAGAATGGGCGACAGGGAGACTAAAATATTGGGTTATACTGACAACGCAGTCCTGATAGCAGAGAGTGAAGATAATGTGTAAAAACTATTACAAGTATTTAACCGAACACCAAAATCACTTAATATGAACATATCTACATCTAAAACAAAATATCATCAAAAACTCCGTTAAGATGCAAGTTGGCTGTCGAGGGAAAAATCATCCACCAAGAAATGAAATTTAAGTATCTCGGCGTGGAGATATCCGGATATGGGGACGTTGAGACCGAAGTATGCGAGCAGACCAACAAAGCGGCTAGAATAGCAGCATGTCTTAACAACACAATCTGGAGAATTAAACATATGGGAATAGAAACGAAGTCCAGAATGTATAAGGCTACAATCAGACCTATAATGACTTACACAGCTGAAACACGACTGAAACAGTAAAAACCAGGCGGATGTTGGAGACAACCGAAATGAAAATACTTCGAAGGATTGACAGAAAAAAATTGCTGGACAGAGAACGAAACGAGAATATTAGGAGAACGTGCGAGACGGAGGATGTGAATCACTGGCTACTGGGTAGAAAAAATTAATGGAACCCTACACATCAACCGGATGGATGACGCAAGAGTCGTAAAAATAGCACATGACCAATCACCCTTGGGTCGCAGAAGCATAGGCAGACCTAGAAAGAGATGGAGCGACAATTTGACACCTGAACAGGCATGGTATCGAAGTTAGAACAGGCGGCTTTCGCCTAAAATAGAAGAGGAAAAAGAAGACTATCTAAACATGGTTTAAAAACAATCGGTAAACTTTCAACAAATTTTAGTATAAAAGAACGTGCAAACTGAGTAAACGACAACTGAGCCCAGTTCTACGAACTCAGCAGCAAACGCTTACTGGCTTCAAGTTCACACCTCTCTAAGTTATGTCAGTGAAAAAGTAAACAAAGTTAATCAAAGTGAAGTGAAATCGAATTAAACATACCAATATAAAGTAAACGAATTAGATCTCGTAAATCCAACATAAACTAAAAGTACTTTCAATGGAACCTCAAATTGCCTCAAGGGAACCAAATAGGTCGCGTCCAATCAGTCCTCAACGTCCTTAAATATGGTTATCAATATCAACATAGGTGCATACGTTCGTCAATTTATACTAAAACTGGGCATCAATATACATACATTTGTTTCAAAGTCAGCGAGTTATTATTCTATTCATCACCATCTGAGCTAAGCAACCGAAAAGAGCAATAATCCTCTTTGACAAATATTATTATTTCTTATAGTTGAATTTGGGGAATTTCGAGAATTATTATAAAATTTAAAAGTGGGATGTTTTATTCTATTTATTTAATTTATTGGATTGTTTGTTTTTTCATGTATTTTTTTGCTTTATAGAGAAGGGTTGAATGTTCTTTCAATTGTTGCCATTTTTCATAAGCAACAATTACTAAGTATGTAAGGATAATTTCAATTTCCAGTAAAAAATAATATTCTTTCATATTTTCCCATTTTTCGATTTATTCATATAAAGATTCTAAAGAGGTGGACAAACACCTGTATACCTATACCATAGGCTTCCAAACCCCATTTCCAAATACTAAAATAAAATACTGCAAATGTTGCCCCACTAGTTTTTTCAATTAGTTTCACTGGATATTGTCTAAGGTATCACTATAGTCTAGGCATGGTGATTTAAAAAAATTGAAACAATAACAAGTTTATTTCAGTCAATTTTTAAAATATATTTCGAAAACGGTACGCTTTAGATTAATTAATTCATTTTTTAATAGGCGACCCACATCGCGGGTAAAAACTACCAAGAAAATTTTTTAAGAAATTCCCAGGCGTAGAGAGTCACAATTCCAACTTTGGCCGCATACCTGCTGCTTTGCATATGACGCAAGGTTGCTCACCCCCTGCATGCCTACCCTCGAATTCTTTTATATTTCAAACACATTTATTTTTCTTCAGGTAAACCCGGACGGTTGCTTCCTGATGGTTTCCTATTGTGTAGCAAGGGGTTCTAATTTGAATTTCTTTGAGACGATGATCTCGAAAAAGGGTGCTTTTATTGTTCTCTTGTATTTATTTTTCTATTTGGAAGAGGAAGTAACATGTGTGTCAGACGTCTTTGTTAAGACTGTGAGATATTTTTATTTACATAATATAGGCACTTCCGAAAAGAAGTAGGCAATTTTTAGAGCGTATATTTTTATTTTAATGCATTAATGTACCTATTTTTTAATTTCTTATGTTTTTGGTTAATTTTGTGTAAAATGTTGTATAAGTACTTTTAGCTGAAAGCTAGTTTCAATGGTTACATGCTTAGATTGTGATAACTGCCAGATTAATCTGCTTACTTTTAAACAGAATTCAAGGTATTCTTAGATTCCACTGAAAATACCACTAAATTTCATTTATCATTTAAATAATTACTATTGGCATTGCAGAATAGACATTTTCTGCTTCTTAACTGGGGATGCAACGCCAAATGGTTCCGAGACGTGATGGTGGTGCCGTTGGTGACATATTCGCTAAGTCCAAGATCCATTAAATGACATGTGGTGTCAGTTGCATGTTATACATTATCAAAATCGTTAAGGAGTCACTTTAGGATATTCTAGCGTCCAAAAAATCGAAAAAATTCGATGCGGGATTTCTACGAAAAAAATTCTCTCAATGTTTCGCTATTTCGAAAAGAAGGGCTTTTCAGGCAAAATGTAATAATATTGATTCGTAAATCAGCAAAAATGCAGGTTTTTATTTCCGAAAGAAAAGTCGATTACTTGACGAGAATCTACGCCAAAAGCTGTATTAGAAGATGCTTTAGAGATGATGATGATTCCTTTTGTACAGAGTGAACTAAACTGCTGCATGTAAGAGCAGTAGAAGAGTTAGAAGTATTTCTTGCTTAGAAAGAAAATAGTAAGAACTATAGTGTGGTATGCTTGACCGAACACCTTATAAGAAGGGAAGAGTTAGACGTAATGAAGATCGAGAACTTTGAGGTCTCATCATATTTTGCAAGAAGCCAAATGGGGTATGGAGGTGCCATGATACTGATCAGATCAGGGATAAATGGTGAAAGTATAAAAGCAATATTAGATATGTCACTGGATTATCATTGCGAACTCAGCTGTAGAACTAAAACTTTTTAAAACAATAATCTTAAGTTTGTATACGCATCTCCTCTGTTTATGAGTACCACATAGAAGTAGTTATAAGTTTTTGATTCTGAACGGGGATTTAAAATTTTATTTAACACAAATAACCAAAGAAAAATGATTTTATTGATCTGCTTAGTGAATTCGAAACTTATATTTGAAAAAACAAATAGGCTTAATTGTATTGATATATTTTTTATTAGTTTTGGAAGCATTCTGAACTACATCACCAGTGTGTATGACCATTTCCTGGCAGACCATCTTGCTGTGGACATTTTGGCGTCAGGACGGATATGCAATGAACACCGTCCGATTAAAAAAAGAGGTGTGAATAGAATGCTTGAGCGCATGAAGCGGCAAGATTGTGGTTTTATGGCTGCATTCGGGGGTGGCGATGTAGATATTGCTTTCAATAGTTTCTTATCCGTAATTCTGAAGGTCATGAAGGATTGTTTTCCTGTTGAGCAAAGAAGGGGTCAACGACATAAAACAAAAATACAGGATTTAAAAAATATGAGAGAGAATTTAAATTTCTTAGTAGATTTACATAAAAATAGACCCTCAGCAGAACTCAAACAAATAACAATAGACTGTAAAAAGGAATATGGAAAGAAAATAAGACAGGCAAAAAAACTGTCTACACAAACTACATCATGTCGTCTTCAAGTGTGGTCAGGACTTCATGGGAGGTTGTTAACCTGTTCAGGGGTGTTGCCAGAAATGCAGAGGGTGAACAGAGTCTTAAGACTGATGACTTTAATACATTTTTTGCTGGCATCGTGGACGAGTTTCTGACTCAGATTCCAGAGAGTCATCGGGAGCCAGGGGACTATCTACAAACACCAGATATAACACACCCACTTTTGCTAAGAGATGCTATAGAATCTTTAAAAAATAAACATAGTAGGGATATGTAGGATATGAATGTTCCCCTCCTGAAGTCACTTAGGAATGTCTTGTTGGTTCCTGTGACAAAGCTGCTCAACATGAGTATTAAAACACTACGTTTCCTTTGTGCCCTAAGAATGCTAAAGTGGTACCGATATATAAAAAGGGTGACAGGTTTAACCCTATAATAATTACCGTTCCATATACTTAAGGTCTTTGAAATTCTTGTAAAAAACCAACTGTATAACTACTTTAATGATAACAATCTTTTCACTGACAGTCAGTTTGGATTATTACCAAACAAATCAACCACACTTGTCGTGCTGAACCTTCTTGAATATGTGGCGAGGGCGTTCGAGGGGGGACAGTATGTCAGTGCTACATTCTGTGACCTCTCGAAGGCCTTCGACTGCGGGTCCCACGGGATTTTGCTGCAAAAGTTATCCCACTATTGTCTTGATGCTGGGAGTGTGCACTTGCTGCGTGCTTATCTTGGGGGTAGGCAACAGAAAACTTTTTATAATGACAGGATTTCTGAGAACTGGGCAGAGCTTTAGCACAGTGTACCGCAGTGCTCTGTACTGGGTCAATTGCTCTTCCTTATATGTATCAATGATATAAATAATCCATCTTCAGGTTCAAAAATGTTGTTGTTTTCTGATGACACATCACTGATTGGGAGATATGAAAAGCAGGAGAGACAGAAAGAACCTATGGACTCGAAGTTGGATGATCTAAAGTATTGGTTTCATGCGAACAAACTATTCATGCATGAATCGAAGACCATGAGTGGACCTTGGGGATGCGTAATATTGGGGGGGGGGGAGAATCCTGAGGGGGTGAGGTTCCTGGGTGTTTACTTGGATCCTAAGTTAACTTTTGAGTTCCATATGGATGAAATGGCTCAGCGCCTTACTAAAGGTATATTTCTTTTAAGAAATTTGGCTCGGGTACTTTCGGGAGGCTCATTGCTTCAGGCATATCATGGAGTTTTTCAGTTCACGGTGGTGTACGCCATCTTCACTTGGGGACACTCCGCCCACCTAAAACGTATTTTCGCATAGCAGAGGAGGGCCGTATGCATTGTTGCTGGGTTGGAATATAGAGATGATGTTAGGCAGAGTTTTGTAAATCTGAGAATCATGACAGTACCATGTAAATATATATTTAAAAATCTAATGTACGGTCACAAAAATCGTGAGTCATATCAGGCTAATGGTCTTTTCCACAATTATCAAGCTGATGATGTCAGGGTGGATTTTCACAGGTTGGGCAGATCACGGATATCCGTAAATTACTATGGCCCGGTGCTATACAACAAATTGCCCAGGCATGTGAGACTTCTCTCTGATTTGAAATTTTGCAAAATTATCAAGGACCATTTGCTGACTAGCGCTTACTACAGTAAGGAGGAATTCCTACAGTCGGAAAATGTGCTGTGAAAATATGTGCATGCTTTGATATTTTAGTAACTCTTGAGTACAGCCTTTCTAGGAGGTAGCCCTTGAGCATTTTATTTTTTTATGACATAAGTAAGAATACTTTGTATTTGAGTACTCGAATAAATATTTTGAATTTGAATTTGAATAAGTAGTGCACCAAGGAAATATCGAGCCTCATCTGTATTTCCCGGTAAATGGGCAACACTACTAGACCTCATTCCACTCCACTTAAATTTAATTCTCCCATATGGTATTATAGGAAAAATTATTTCTTTGTCACTGGTGTCTGCGCTTGCAGCTTGGTCAATCTCATCTGCTACTTCTTCATGTTCACTCCCTACCTGATCATCTAGTAATTGTTCTGTTATTTCTTCCTTTCACTCTTGAAGGATTTTTCAAAAGGGCCTTCAATTGTTTCATCTTCTTCACTATCGTTATCGTTTTCCCCTTCTGTAATTTTTTTATAATATCTCCTACGTTCTCAGGTACATTTATTCGTATTTTTAGAATGAAAAATTGCACTAGATAGCAGATGTATGGTAATTTATCCATGTTTCACCCTAATAAAGCATAAAAAGCCCATGTACATAATAGCTAACTGTATTGCACATAATAACTGTCTAACACGTTTTGTTAATGATACATAACAGACGGTTCATATGCCAGGTTCTCTTATCTGTTTTAATTTTATTTAGAGGTGTGGGTCTATGTGTTGTCAGATGGGTGAAGGCGCTACTAAATTTTTGACTAGGAATCTATCAATGATTTCTACATATCAAATACTAAGTTTTAAGTCCTATTTTGAAATAATTCCAACCAAACGTGGAATTCTTAAAGCTATGACTAAATGCAGTCAATTACGAAACCCTATAAAAAGGAAGTATTTTACTAAACTAGTTTTATAATAAATCAATGATAATTAAAGTAGAAATAAATCAATTAATTATCATAACATTAGCAAAATGATTTCTCCATTCGAGATAATAGCAGATATGATAATTACAGTAAAAATACATCAACTGATTATCATAACATTAGCAAAATAAATTCTTCACTTCACTGGAGATAATATCAGGTATAATAATAACATTAGCAAAATAAAGACATAATATCAGGTATGATAATTACAGTAAAAATAAGTCAATTGATTATCATAGCATTAGTAAAATAAATTCCCTCTTGAAGATAATATCATACGTGATAATCATAGCCGATAATAGATAACCTAAAGTTATTCATCGGTAAGCTCAATAATCAATAATGGTAAGCTCTTTCAATAAAAACCAAAAGTGTTGATAATAGGTAGATATAAGAGAGTAGACGACCTACAATCGTAACAGTGAATTCATAAATCAAAATGATAAATACCGATATTAGATACTATATATGAAAGCAAATGACCTACAGTCGTTTAAGAGTAAATTAATTAAGCAAGAACTGTCAGCCATGGTAATAGGCACAGTATAAAAGATAGACGACCTACAGTTGATTAACATCTATGTGTTATCAGTTGGGTGAAGGCGTCGCTAAATTTCTCAATTCGAGATAATATCAGGTATGAAAATTACAGTGGAAATAAATCAATTAATTATCATAACATTAGTAAACTAAATTTTATCTTGAAGATAATATCAGATGTGATAATCATACCCGATAATACATAACCTAAAGTTATTCATCGGTAAGCTCAGTAATCAATAATGGTAAGCTCTTTCAATAAAAACGAGAAGTATTGATAATAGGTAGATATAAGAGAGTAGTAGACGACCTACAGTCGTAACAGTGAATCCATAAACCAAAATTATAATATTACACCGATATTAGATACTATATATGAAAGCAAACGACCTACTGTCGTTTAACAGTAAATTAATTAAGCAAAAACTTTCAACCATGGTAATACGTACAGTATAAAAGATAGACGACCTACAGTAATTTAACATCAAATTCATTAAATAAATCGATAAATTGCGATAATAGCGATAAATAACGATATTAGAGATAGTACAACTTTATTAATTTAAAATTAAATAGATCCTACTTGCTTCTCGTAGCTTATGCCGACGCGACGTGGAATTCACCGGCGTCTCCTAAGAAGCTAATTTTCCGCCATGTGGTCATAAGGCCTCGATACTGCTAATGCACTTGGGAACTCGTTAGATGCGCATAGGAAGGCCAGAAAAGCTAGTTCTTCTCACGGAAGGTCACGGAAGAAAATCTGTCCCACGGAAGGTCCCTAATTAAATTATAAATAATTTTCACTATTCAATATAGACACTCTGTAACAAAACTTTTGTTCATGGGAAGGGTAACCACACTAGTCGTTAATCATCTTTATCAGTATCCGACAATACGGCCGATAATTTCAGAAACTACATCTGGTAGTATGTTTGCCAATGAATTTCACTACAAAATCAAACGGTAATGGGACCTAATGTTCAAAAATAACAGCGAAAATTTTAGATATTGAAAACCGTTCCTCGTTTACCTACCTTCTACAGGCGTCAAGCGTGCAGGAAAGAAAAAAACTCATCAATTTCCCCAACAAAGCATATATACCATAACTGTCAAGAGGACGCTCCAAACAGATTCATCTGTCGAGCGACTCGGAACCCCGGAAGTAAGGTGGCGAGAAGTAAGGTAGCGAGAGTATCGACAACACAAATCGACCAATGAAAGGGAAATAATTACTACTGGATTTTGAACATTACAACATAAAACTTATCTCTGCCCAGTGATGGCCAATGTGGCGATGAATTAAAAGTAGCAGAGCGATATACACACCGCATTGTTCTTTATAGACCTTTGGGTTGACTAGGGGGAGACCGGACGTGGGTACGCCTAAATTCGTCTAATTATTATACAAATAATGTTGTATAGGGTACTCCAGTACTCTGGGTAGGGTTTAAACGTTAACAGCCCCTTCTATGATATGCAACTTCCCAATCCCTTGGGCTGATATACATCCCCAAATCATCACAAGAACCAGAATGTTATGGTTCGTTTTGGGTCCCCAATAATTTACTTCGATAATTTCCAACACATGCCTTAAACCTTGACGCCTTACTTGATGATTCTTAGGCCAAAGAAAAATATGTATTAACTGTAAACTACAAAAAGAGCAACAAAACATAAACGTAACGGATTGTTAGAACAAATAAAGAATTTTTTCACATGATGCTTATAATTTATTTCTTAGCACAGTGCACACACCCTGGCAATAATGTGTAAATCAATATTCCTCAAGCTTATCGAACGATAACATCGGAATTGTTATCAAGCCTTAAAGTATTTATTGTCTACGAATCGCTAGAGCTAGTAACTCAATACAACCCTTGCACGAATGATTTACAGAGAGGACACAATACAACATATTATGCAAATCCAGTCCGCGACATCCAAGGTGCACCCCGTACGCCAATTTTTCAATACGACTCATTTGAATATCCCAAAACGAACTGCACGGCTGCTGGCGAGGACTCTTTTATGCCTTTAGAAAAGGGTCTTCTGAATTATATTCAAATGAACGTTGCAATTTATCATTTTTTCTTGCACAATCCGTTCATTACTCGGTTACCTTCGTACCTACCTAACAGTGGCGTCCTTTTTTAAGTACTTGTAATAATTGTATCGGGAACTTATAAATATTATATCTTCTTATATCGAATTACTGGTTGTGTTTGAGTCAATATAGGTCTGTTTTTTGAGCGCTGGTTTAAAGGTGGAATTACCAAAATTGTAATATTAACCCTGAATGTAACTCGGAACTGAACAACTGGACATTGGGGTATCAATGAAATTTCCAAATTAAGCCTCTTCCAAGTGTTTCAAGTTATTACTTCTGAAGAGGACGATTTTCACTAATTTTTGTTGTTATATATGTAGTTTTGAAACAAAGACGAAAGATTGCTAGATACTCCATAAGCTGCAAGTTTGCTTAACAAATTATTATGATTCATTTCGTCAATAGCTTTTAAAAAATCAATGTAGATTGTATAAAACACATGAAAGTGGGGCACCCTGTACGTCCAAATCATGAAATTAAGTTTGTTGTTGTTGCTACAAATTCATTATGATAAGTATTTCTGGTTTTAAAAATTGGAGTTTGTTACAAGAGGCATCAAAATAAGATGACGATCTAGTAAATATGGTTTTCTAGAGAAATATAATTTTACTATTTTGCATTTGTATGTGTGCAATTATTTACTTTTATATTAATAAAATATTCTTCGTTTATAAGTTATGCGTTTTGCGTTATTGTTTTTATTTTAAGCACATTTTTAAAGAGAAAATATGGTGGTGTTCTAATCTTGGAAATGAACCAATGGAAGGGATTAAACGTAATAAAAATACCTTTTCAACGACATAAAAATAAAAATTAGAGTAAGACACAATATCCTTTACTCTAATTTGAATTAGTTCACACTATACATTAATCAGCTCATAAAATTCTCGAATTGTAACCTAATTAAGTGATATAAGCTTGTGTAGCTATTTAGTATTGAGTGAATCTAATCTCTACAAACCCACTTAACTGCCAAATAAACCAGTAAATGGCATTTTCCGGTAGGTATCAATCGATCATCTGCCCTGCAATAATCGAACGTCGAGCACAGGTAGAATTTCGACCCCAAATTGGCCCTGTCAAAATGTCGCAATCGAATCTCAGATGATGTGGAATGAATATGTAAATGCATTTTTGCATTTAGATCGGATAATTTGATGAGTACAACGATTTCAGATTTTTATTTTGATTTCCTAAATGCGAATCATTCAACGTTTCATAATATATTTATGCCACGATAGGATATCGTTGCAGAGCAGGCTAGTCGACTAAATCAGAAATTAAGTCGCGAAGCGGGGAGTTTTCTAAAAGAAAAGTGCTCTAATTGTCTTAGAGAACGTGTATTTTATTGATGTGTACACATCTTACGCACGGGTATGAGGGTAAAGCTCGGGAAAATGGACGGAAGTGTTAAACCCGAATGTGACATCATAACCATGCGCAGTCTACTTAAGCGCTTCCTTGTAAAACGACTAGCAGTTAAAGACAGCTTGCAAAATACGTTTCCAACTCGTCGGAAGGCATCGGATGTTTTCGTTAGATTGCGTTCCTATTTTACCTATGTCTTTACGATGCAATGAATTCCTTACAAGTGATCTGTCTGGTTATTTTATTTATTTAGCGTATGGATTGTTTACAATACGATAAAAAGAAACTATAAGTAAAAATAAAAATGTATACAAAACTGTACAAAGACATAACACATATATGTATATCACATCATAGATCCTCCGACAAACTATACATTAATGTCCAAATTGCACAGCCATTCGATTGCGTCTTGAGAGCACTCTACGAAGTCCTGTAGTAGGTTTCCTCCATAAGCACGGTTTGGGCAGTCTGAAACGATATGGTGGATCGTTTGTCTCGGTGATCCACAATCGCACTGCGGACTGTCGGCGAGGCCCCATCGGTGTAGGAAATCGGCACATTTACCCTGTCCTGTCCGTATTCGATTCAGCTTTGCCCAAATGGAACGTGGGAGGACTGAGCCATTGAAGCCGAGTTCAGGGTTGGTTATTTTGATGTAGCCAAATTCTGTTGTAGGCAGCCATCTTGCTGTCCATTGCTCTTTCATATTGTATTCATCAGTCATTTCGGAGGCGGTTCTGATAGGAGGATGTCTAGATTTCAGCCGTTGGCGTCCTTGTGTGATGAATGGGGCTTCTTCATGGATCGGTAAGCGCTCGTTTGACATGATTTTTCGGTGTTCTCTAGCCAGTGCTACCGAGCGTCGTATGTCCGGCGGGGCGATGTTACTCAGAGTAGAGAGCCATCCCACTGGAGTTGATTTAATAGTTCCAGTTATTATTCTCATCGTTTGGTTTAACTGAACGTCGACTTTGTTGGTGTGAACGCTATTTAGCCATACCGGTGCACAGTATTCTGCGGTAGAATACACCAAAGCCAATGCGGAGGTTCGCAATGTGGTCGCGGCGGCACCCCATGACGTACCGGCGAGCTTAGTTATTATATTATTTCGTGTTCTTATTTTGGCGGCTATATTCGTAAGGTGGTCTCTGAACGTCAGTGTCCTGTCGAGTGTAACACCCAGGTATTTAGGGGTATTGTTATGTTTGATGATCCTGCCGTTAAAAGTAATATTGAGACTGTCGTTCGCATAACGGTTAGACAAGTGAAAGAGGCAGGCCTCAGTCTTGCTGGTGTTGGGACGCAGTCGCCATCGTTTGAAGTAGTCGGCAAGTGCTATTAAGTCTTCGTTTAAGGCCTTCTCTCCCATTGTCTTAGTTTTATCCCGGAATGCAATGGCCAAGTCGTCGGCATAGGCAAACTTTTTGGATTTAGTTTCAGGTAGGTCAGCTGTGTAGATGTTAAACAACAATGGGGCAAGTACTGAACCCTGAGGGAGGCCATTGTTCAGCTTTCTGACGCCGCTCATGGTGCCATTAATATATACCTGGAATAATCTGTTGGTCAGGAGGCTATTTATTAGCTGACAAGTTTTAAGACAAGGTATGACCCTCATCAGTTTGTAGAGAAGGCCTTCTCTCCACACAGTGTCATATGCGGCCGTAAGGTCAATAAACGTGACAGATGTTTTTTCACGCTTTTCGAAACCAGCCTCAATGAAAGTTGTTAAGAACAACACCTGGTCGCAGCAGCTGCGTCCACTCCTCAAACCAGCCTGCTCGACTGGAACAGCAGCGTCAATGGTGGCATATATTCTGTTATATATAAGTCGTTCTAGGAGTTTATAGCAACAACTAAGAAGGGCGATCGGCCGGTAGTTCTCAGGTAATTCGCTATCTTTTCCAGGTTTCATGATTGCAATGATCTTTGTCCTCTTAAATTCTGGGGGTAGCATAGATGTCTCCATTACATCACTGAAGAAACCCCTAAGCCACTGTCGTGTTCTTGCGCCGCTATGAACCAGAAATTCGGGGTACATTCCGTCAACACCAGCTGCCTTCCCCGCTTTGGTCTGACTAAGTGCTTTGTTGATTTCATCTAATGTGAAGCCGCTTGAGTACTCCGAAGTTGGTGGGGTATTTGCTTTAAGTTGTTTTAGGGCTTTTTTTGTAGACACCGTGTGAGTCTTGTCAGATGGAGCGCGGGAGACCTCAACTATTCTACTGGCTATCTTATTCGGGTCAATAGTTGCGTTGTTCGAATGCTGTCCTCTGCTGGCTTCACCCAGTCTGCGCAGTAGACCCCACGCCTTCCGGCTAGAGCGAGAGAAATCGAGGTGTTCTACAGTTGATTTCCATTTATTCAATCTAGTTGAGTCCAGTGATGAAAGCAGGTTGTCAGCAATCTCCGGGTCTCCCGAGTCTACAAATTCGTCATATAGTTGTTGGCTCTCTTCCGTCCAGCCCGGGATGTATTCCTTCCGGAAACCACGTGGTATATGCTTTTTTGCTATAGCGAGTACCATTCCCACAAAACGGTGGTAATTCTTGGCTTTAGGCTCAATGAAACGAACGCAGGTGTCGAGCTGTCGAGCACGGTTCGGAAACTATGAAGTGGCCGCATCTGTGAGTTACTCGAAACCCAACAGAGATCAGGATTATATCCTTTACGCCATCTTCTGGAGAAAAAGGTGTGTTTGTCTTTGGAGCTATAGATAAGGTGGAGGTTGTTACTTTCAGCCCATTCTAGAAGCCTTTCACCATTGTCGTCGTTTTTTTTCATATCCCCACAGGTTATGATGGCTGTTGAAATCTCCGATGTATATTGTAGGTAGGTTGTCTGAGGTTTTAATTACATTTGACGGCCAGTTAACCATAGGGGGTTTGTAGATATTTACAATGTTCAGACCGTTTATTTCTGTAGTGATAACAAACACATCACCCTTACAGCTCCAGTCCGTCATCTTGGCATCTTGGATTCCATTGCGCACATACGTTGCGGTCCCATAAACGTCGTTGTAAGTAGCTCCAATCATGCGGTATCCTGAGACCTTACCTCGCTTGGAAAGATCTGATTCTGTAGCTGCATGTGTTTCTTGAATGGCTATGACGTCAATCTTGTTTTCGGTCATTAATTTTGAGAGGGTTTCCGATTTTGACCTGCTAATTCCGTCTATATTTAATTGGCATATGCGAAGGGTCGGTCCAATATGCCTCGTCAATTGGCGCTGAGAAGCACCGTTGCAGTTCTCCATACTATCTGTATTTTCCATGTCCCAAAATCCTGTATCGTATTGCTAGCCAAGAGAGCGTAACAGCTAGTTTGGCATCCAGTGGTGATAGATCTTTAGCGTTACACAGGGTGCACCACGAGGAGGCGATTTATCATTGCACCCCATCTGTCTGGTGGTGAAAAGTTTATATATTTTTAATAATTACTTTAATATATTATTGTTTAAAACACATTATTTTGAGCACCGATCTGAATACGTTCTACCCACTCAGCACCGCCATCTACTACTTAGAATGTTACAGATATCAAATAATATGCCGTGATCAAAAACAATAGAGCTGTATTGCATCTGAGTGAAACTTGTCCCCCTGGTACAAACATGTATTTTGATCGGTACTTTACAAGCGTTACTTTATTGGACAAACTTAAGGAAAATGGCATTTCAGGAACTAGTTCCCGTTCCACGTCCAACAGATTTCCCAAGGTTGGTTTTCCGACAGACTATAAACTTAAAAAGCTAGGAAGGGGAACAAAATAAAATCAAAAATCAGTGAGGACAAAAAGTTAACACTAATCATATGGATGGACAATAAGGCAATAACAATGGCCTCTTCAGCACACACATCAGTGTAGAAGATATTCAAAGTCTGATCAACGTTATTTGAATATTCCCCAACCAGATGTAGTAAAGCAGCAGATTTACTGAATCGACTAATTGCAGCTTACAGAAGCTATCATAAAACAAATAAATGGCCATTAAGAGTGTTTGAACACTTTATGGATTGTGCAATAGTCAACTCATGGAATCAATACAGAAAAGATTGCCAAATTCTAAAAGTAAAAGAGAACGACATTTTAGATTTAATTGGATTAAAAATGTGCGTAGCAGAAGCCCTAATTAAAGGAATATCAACTGCCGAATCAGAATCAGATCATGATGGTTTTCAACCTCCCGTGCAGAGAAAAACACCGGGTCGGCCTGCAAGGGTGCCATTACCTCCCCCTGAAGTTGCCAAGTCAAAGGCCCTGCACTTACCAAAAGCTATGGAGGTAAAAGCGGCTCAGAGGTGCAGAAATCCTGATTGTACTAGGCGTATACGAGTCCAGTGTGTTTCTTGCAATATTTTTTTATGTGTTGTTAAAGAGCGCGATTGTTTTATCGAGTTTCATAGTTAAACAATAAAAGCGATGTTGACAATAAAAAGTGTAATTTAGTTTCGTTTTTTCCCCTTTTCTTTACTGTTTCACGGAATGTATAATTTGATCACAAATGTGTACATTGCCATTTGTGAGGCTAAAACACAAAATAGCCCCAAGACTCACACTTGTGTACAAATTATTTTAGCGCCCTCTATGATTCGTTGGCCAAATTTGGGACAAATAATAATTTAACATAATAACCTAGATGGCGCCAAGTCAACCAAATTAAAATTGCACACATTTGTGTTTCGTGGGTCTGAAGAGGATTATTGCAAGATTCAGTGCGGAGCAACTTTGTCTTAATTTAAACATTTTATGGTTTACAAAATCCCCGTAAAGTTCATGTCTATTCGGAACACTTTGTATATGTAGTTTCTTAAATTGCTGGTATATTTAAGACGATTCTCCGGGAGGCTTACACGTAAACTGCAGACGCGATAGGATCTCACCATAGGGCGACTGTAATATAAATGTAGTCCCTTTTCATGTTTAGTTTGGGTTAGTTTTCGTCAACTTCAATCTATGTAGAATACATACATACAGGGGAACGTAAGAATGGTACAATACCGGCTCAAGCAAGGCAACAAGCCAATCATTAAATGAGCCCACAAGCTGGAAACTAGAGGACAGCGAGGAGATCATCTCTTCGAAATGCCATCAGACGAAACAACCTCCTCGTATGGGTTTGATAGACCCTTCTCAGTAGCAATTGTAGGAAAAAAAGAATGGGAAGGGGGCCTTCTATAAAAGCAGATCAAGCATGGTATACCGACGGCTCTAGTGATGCCTACGAGACAAGACGAGACGAGATTTTGAAAAATCTCGCAAGAAAAGTGGAAAGTCTCGTCTCGTCTCTCGTCTCGGAATAAAAGTCTCGTCTCGCCTCATGTTTCGCGCGAGAATCTCGCAAAGATCTCGCAAAAGTCTATCAAAATGTTCATGTTTCTTGTGTAAATAAAATACATAAATAAAATCAGTTCAAAATTTTTATTTTAATGAACTAAAACAAAATAATCTAACAAGACTACAAAAATAGAAAAAAAAACGAAAATCGATCATAGATACATGAAATACAAATAATAAATAATAAAATCAGTTCTAATTTTCATTTCAACGAACAAAAACAAAATACAGAGAAAAAAACGAAAATATATTATGTAGTGTGTGTCACTTTTCATGAAACCTCTCTAATATCTCAGATATTAAAAATGCGATTTTTTTCTCAAATTTCGTTGGTAATAATTATTGTATGTTGGGAAATGGGAAAATGAATAGATTGGCATCATATACAATTTTATTTATCAGTGGCGTATGGTAAGTAAGAGTAAAAATTGGGTGGATTTTTTCCAAACTTACATAACTGAGGTGTTTGGGTGTACTCATATAACTTGGTCAACTTATTGAACAATATTTTTATTTTTAACCCAGTCATTTAAACATAAAAGGCATCTAGCTGATGTATTATTGAGCCGGTTTCGATGTTTTCTTATGGTTAAAGAAGCCCGAGAAAACAGCTTTTCTGACGGCACCGATGTGGCTTGGATGCTGAGAAAATCGCTCGCCATCGCACTCAAGACCGGACAGTTATTGTAAACACAGACTGCTCGCTATTATGCGGATTTAGCACGTTAAGCGCCATTTGTATCTTTTCAGATACAAGTGACCCTGATCATTTAGGCCACCTATCTCCAAACGGATGCAAAGACATACTTTTATTTTAGGCTGGCTGAATTCAAAAAGATACAAGCGTGCATTGAAATATATAGGGGACTTATAAAGCATGGCCTGTTGGGCCAAAATTTGTTTTTGGCCAGCGATTTTTTTTTGTGACAATTAAGAACATCTTGTTCGTTTGCATATGACATTATTTTCACTCACTATATCGCTCTTATAACAACAAACATGTAAGCAAAACGCGAGCCACTTCGCAAATGCGTGTAAAATAATCACAACCGATAAACGCCAACAGGAACTGACGTGCTTTTAACGCTGTATCCAAATCGATACAAGTGGGCAAAAATGTTAATTCATGAAAATGGGCCACCTGTATTTATTTGAATACAAGATGTTTTTTTGCGGAAAAAATAATATTTAAACACATAATTATAAAAAAAACAGTTAAAATGAGCATTTTTAATAAATTTTTACTAATTTTACACAGTGGCCCAGAAATTTTATTTTTTTTTACATGGTGGGGCTTAACGTGTTAAAAAATATGTTTCAATAATATTCGCGATAATTAGAATAATTAATTATAATATTAGACATTTTTATCTGCGATATTTCGAGACTTTTGCGAGATTCTCGTACGAGATTTGAGACAAGACTTTTTGAGAGTCTCGTCTTGTCTCGCAAGGAAAATTTAAAGTATCGTCTCGAGCCTCGTCTCGAAAGCGAGACGAGACGAGACGAGATTCTCGCAAACGAGAATATCGTGGGCATCACTAGACGGCTCTAAGACCAATAAAAGGGTAGGAGCCGGGGTTAACGGACCAAGGTCAAATATCTCCATAAACATGGGCAGTCAAGCCACAGTGTTCCAAGCGGTCGCGGAAATTCAACACTGCCCCATGGAGATAGAGAAATTGAACATTAGAAAAAGGAGGGTAGTCATATACTCCGATATTCAGGCTGCTTTAGTGCCCACAAGATCAGATCTAGACTCGTTAAAGACTGCATAAGTTCCCTTGAAGAGGTCGGTCGTAACAATAAGCTCCTCACTGCGTGGGTTCCGGGACATTAAAGTCATCGAGGCAACGAAGAAACCGACAAACTTGCAAAACGGGGTGCAAGTAAGGTTACGTTGGGCCTGAGCCCTATTGCGAGATAGCAGGAAGAGTCTTCAAAATAGCAGTTAAAAGCTAGATAGATAAACAATCTCTAAACTGGTGGTTACAAACACCGGGGCAACTACAGTTCATAAAACACGGCTCCCCAATATTCACGGCAAATCTACTTAAGAGGAGTCACAGGACGATAAGGATATTAGTGGGTCAGCTGACGGGGCACTGTAGAATGAATAAACACATGGAACAGATCAGCCTGGCAGATAATGGCCGTTGCAACTTCTGTCAGGAGAAGGAGCAAACTCCAAAACACGTGTGGTGCGAGTGTGAGGCTCTCTGCAGGCTCAGGTACGCAAGGCTAGTAAAGTCCAGGCTCGGAACTGCAATGTACATGGAAGAACCGGTACTCCCTTTGTAGAGTCTGATTAGGAAGACAACACTGAATAAGATCCTCTTAGCTTGATTCGGAGTGCTACAATAAACCTGTATAAATTGCAGTGGCAGAGGCAGGTACTAGCGCCAACTCCCTTCAATTCTATTCTATTCTATGTAGAAATGCAATATATGAATTTAGCGAATTTAAAGGACGATAATTATAAGGTTCATATTGCAATGTTGAAAACTTCTGGATACCCAATTTTTTATGTTTAAAAAAAATACAGACTGCAGCAATATGAGATACTTTGACTATTACAATTTTTAAATGTATTTAGTGCGTGATACTTTACTTAATATAATATACAGGGTGTTCCTTAATGATATGCTAATATTTCAGGGGGTGATTTCTGGACTCATTTCAAGCAAAAAACTTCATATGAACGTATGTCCTAAGCGTCCTAACTTTTGAGATACAGCGTGGTACAATTTTCAGAAATATCTTTATGATATTTGGTGCATATCTCTTATGCATCAAGATGCATTTTCTGATGTATAAACAATTTTATTATTTCTGCCAGTGGCGTCCGTAGAGGTTTTGCATTGAATATTTTTGGTGAAAAATATGATATGCCACTGTTTTCTCTTAAAATAAAAAATATTTTTGAAATTCTCATTTATTTCTGAGCAAATTTGATGTCTTGTTTTTCTTTCGTCCGACGCGACGCATGGTTTTCGCATAAAAAATAAAAATCGTTTTACTTCAGGATCAAATCGCTAAAAATCTGATGCGGTAACTGTTGTGTGGATTCTTTTTTACTTTTTCAAGCTATTAATTCGTCTAATATCAATTGTCAATTAATTTAAAAATATGCAGCTGATTTTACTGTAGGAAAAAAGAAAAGAAAACTTTCAAGTGCCAATAAATGATTACCACATTAGAATTTTAGCGAGGATTTCAGCTTGCACAAACACTATTTTTATTTTTTTTAAGCGAAAACCATGCGTCGGACGAAAGAGAATCAAGAGATCAAATTTGCACAGAAATGAAAGATAATTTCAAAAATAATTTTTACTTTAAGAAAAAGCAGTGGCGTACCATTTTTTTCTCCAAAAATATTCAATGCGCAACCCGTACGGACGCCACTGGTAGAAATAATAATAATAGTACGTTTATTTAAAAATAAAAAAAATACAGTATTTCTTATAAATACACATACAAATTTTTATATATATAAACCTAGGATTGTCGTTAAAGCATGATTATGCTTGTTGACTAAAAAAAACACAAAAAACTATAGTTGACATACTTCTAAACTGTTAACAATTCACAGTACCTATATTTTATTTTATTTAACATAATTTAGGTTTATTAGTTTATTACATTTATCTCTGTTATCCAATATCCATATTTTGGCCATCCTCTTAAATTTGTGAAATTTTTGAGTATTTTGAATTTCATATAGTAAAGTATTATATAGTCTATATAGGTGCAAAATATTCTACTGATCGTTGTGATGTAGTTTTTGGGAGAAAGCTGTATTCATTGTTAACGTTCTTTCTGGTAGAATGACTATTTACTTTTTGGTTCAGCATGATTTTACCCTTATGAACGTTTTTCGTAATTTCCAAACAATAAAGTTGGCGGATATCTAGAATATTAGTCTCTTGGAAAAGCAAGTCTGTGGGGTAGGTTCTCCTCCTGCCATAGATTAGTTTCAGGAACCATTTTTGAATGTTACCTAGTGCTTTTAAATGAGAGTCCGCTACTCCACCTCTACCTAAAATCCTAAAAGAATTCTTTAAGATAGCGAACCTTAGGCAGCAATCCTCGTATTTTTTTATTATATTTTTTATTTGCAAGTCCTACTTCATGTGCCTGTCAATAGTGACACCTAGGTACTTAATAGAGGTTGATTCTGGTATTTCTTCATCATTATTTATTTTTATAGAACCAAAATATGGCAAATGGTTCCGATAAATGGCAAAAGGTAAATACTTTGATTTATCATAATTTAAGGATAATTTGTTAACTTGAAACCAAGATTTTATTGTTTTAAAGTCTTGTTCAGCTAGATGTTTTAGCTCATTCCAAGTATCTGCAGAGTAATAGATGGCAGTGTCATCAGCGAATCTTATGAATTTGCCCACAGTTTTTAATTTTAACAAATCCTTTATATAAATAGTAAAGAGTAACGGGCCAAGAACAGTGCCTTGGGGTACTCCATAGTTTATTTTTCTTGTTTCGCTAGTGACACCATCAACCTCAACATACTGAGATCTATTTGTCAGATAACTTGTGAGCATTTTAAGAACCTTTCTCCTCAAACCACATCTTTCCAGTTTTGATATCAGAATCTGATGCGAGACAGTGTCGAACGCCTTAGAGAGGTCCACGAAGATGCAAAGGCTAACTATTGTCAAAAGCATCTGTAATTTTAGAAGTTAAATTAAGTATTGCATCTTGTGTCGATTTTCCCTCTCTAAAACCGTATTGACTGTTTGACAAAATCTTAAATTTAGTTGAAAATTGCATTATTCTATTTTTTGGACCTTCTCACATATCTTAGAAAAAAACAGACAATAGGGACACTGGTCGGTAATTTATGACTTTGTCTTTTTCTCCTGCTTTAAAAAGTGACTTCATTCCAACCCGGGCATTTTTTATCTTTTAAAGAGTTTATAGCATCTAAAATTTCTTTTTGATCCACAAGAAATAAACACGTGCCGTTTTCCAGTCTGTCAATATCGTCTATATTATCGTTACAAACTGGTAATTTTTCCGCGTAGATTTGTTCCAATGTGCTGTAGTGTCTGTTCATTGGCAATTTGTTTTTTGTCTGATAAACAGTCTCCATCCTTTGTTTTTACAGATTCAATTGTGTGTTAACCTTTTGACTTTCCACAAATTGAATTTACAGCATTCCACAATGAAGATGAAGCCCTTTGCTTTTATCAATTTGGTTTTTACATATCTCCTTTTTGCAGTTTTAATCAAGATTCTCAATCTATTTTTGTAGTTGTTCTATTGACACTTTAAAACATTATTTGCTGGGCTCTGGATTACTTGATTGTACAAACGATGTTTTTCTTGTATAGAATTTAAAAGATCCTTTTTCATCCACCTTTGAATAAAAATTTTTTTCTTGTCAGCAATGTCTTTAGACACCATTGTACTTAAGTCCATAAAGTTCCTGATTTTGTCTGTAAATAGTTCAACGGCTTTATTAGGTTTTTTTTATTGCAAATATCCAACCACATTTCACGTTTTAGGATATTTTTTAATTTCGTGTAATTTATACATTTTTTACCAGCTCTTCGACCTGTTTTTGGATTTTATAATGTGCAGTATAGATATTGCAATAGGATAGTGCTTAGCTTAGTGTGGGTTTCCATCGTGCTAGTGCGCTGAGCACTCTCGCACTGTCTTGGTCCATGTTGTTTTTCGTTATTGGTTTTCGTGTCGACTTGGTTCCTAGGATGTCATTGGATGTGTCCTAGTTGTTGTTGGATTCTTGATGCCGGTTAGTGAAGGAGCGAGTGTTGTTTGATTTTGCGATTTTGAGCAGACAAGAGAATAACTGTAGACACCTAGGCGAGGCTGATCGCTTTGGATTATGCAGATTTCTCCGCAAGTCCAAAACGATCACCCCAGGAAAGAACTGCACGTGATACGCAGGGTGTTACCCCCTGACTCTACTTCTACGCATGGAGCCCATACGGCGAGCTACCCCGTGCAGTCCCTTAATGCCTGTACACCCCCGTTTTTAGGCGGGAACCCGGCCTAGGGCATCAGCGATGCTCTCGTCTCCAGCTGTTATTGGATCATTCTAGTTTTGTTAGTGATTTATGTGATTTGAATTTTGAGAAATTTTTGAAAAATTTTGATTTAAAATTTTGAGAAGTTTTTAGTTTAAAATTTTGATTTTTCGAAAAAGAACGAACCCTTTTTGAAATTTTGAAAATTTTGAAAATTTTGAAAATTTTTGAGTTTTGAAAATGTTTGAGAGTTTTTGGAAATTTTAAATTTTGAAGATAGAATGATATTGATATTATTTTTTTGGGTTTTTTCATTTTTTCTTTGTGTAATGTGTATGTGATTTAGTGCTCTGGTGGGAGTAGTAAGCTTTTATGTACTGTTCTGTTTGGATGTGCTACTCTGCTGAATAGTGTTCGTATGATTGGGTTTGTGTGGTTGCGAACTTGTTCTAAGAATATTGTGTGTTTGCCTGCCAGATATGTGTTTATTGTGTCTACTTTTAGGTCGTTGTGAATGTCTGCATTGCGAACGTACCAAGGTGCGTTCACAATTTGTCTGAGTGTTTTGTTTTGGAATGTTTGAAGTTTTTTCTTGTTTGTTTTGCATGCATGTGTGTATACTATGGCTCCATATAGAATTTTGGGCTTTATTATCTGATTATAGAGCATTAGTTTGTTGTTTAGTGACATTTTACTATTTCTGTTAATTAATGGATAGAAAGCTTGTTTGGCTGCAATGCCTTCGTTTACTTTTGCTTGAATGTGCTTTTGAAAAGTGAGTTTGCTATCTAGGGTTACCCCTAGATATTTAAGAGAGTTTGACCATCTTATTACTGAGTTTTCGAGATTTAAATTTGGAATAGGTTTATTACGTTTAGTTGTTATGAGCAAGGCCTGTGTTTTTCCTTCATTAATTTTAATATTCCAAGTTTCTGCCCATTCGTATATGGAGTCTAGGTGTTGCTGTACGTGATTTTTGAGTCTTGTGTGATTGTTGTTTATTGAGAATATGCATGTGTCATCTGCGTATATGGAGAGTTTAGTGTTTGGGTGCCTAGGTATGTCTGTTGTGTATAATGAGTATAGAGTAGGCGACAGAGGAGAGCCTTGGGGGACTCCTGCCTCTATGCGCCTGGTGGTGGATAGTGCTGTGTTTATTTGTGTAGTGAAGGATCTGTGTTTGAGGAATGAGGCTATGAGTTGGGTTAGTGGTGGTGGTAGATTGTGTAGTCTGTCTAGTTTGTGTATGAGTCCTTCATGCCACACTTTGTCAAAGGCTTTTTCGACGTCAAGGACTACAACTCCGGTCGATGCCCGTCTTTGTAGTCCTCTAGTCGCCTCCTCAACAAGTCTGGCAAGTTGGAGCTCGGTGTTGTGTTGTTTTCTGAACCCAAACTGTTCATCTGGGATCAGATTGTTTTGTGATATGTGTGTATTCAATCTCTCCAACATAACCTTCTCCGTCAGCTTGCTCAGTGATGAGAGCAAGCTAATAGGTCGCCAGTTTTGAGGAAAGATCAAATTTTTGTGAGGTTTAGGGATAAGTATTATTTTTGCTTTTTTCCAAGATTTTGGAAAGTGTTTTAGTGATAGTATTGTGTTTATGATGTAAGTGAATTTGAGTAAGGCTGTTTCTGGTAGGTTTTTTAGTGCTCTGTTTGGTATGTTGTCGTAGCCGGGTGCTTTTTTCGGGTTTAATTGCGCAATAATTTGCGCAATTTCTGCGGTGTTAGTTGGTCGTGTTTCGTCGTCTTGGTGTTCGTTTTCGTAAGTTAGTATTTCTCTGTAGTTTCTCTCTATGGTTGCCTCGTGATCTATATCCTGTGCCCCATCGCCCAAGGTGAATTGCGATTCCAGCGAGTCTGCGAAGGCCTCAGCCTTCTCTTCGCTGGAATACACCATTCCTCTCAGTCCATGGATGTTAGGATATGTCACTTTGTTGCGACCTTGCATCGTTTTGGCGATTTTCCATAGAGAGTTGTTTTGTGGGTTGACTGTGGTGATGTATTCTGTCCATGAGTTGTTTTTGTGTGTTTTTACGTCTGTTTTGATTGTATTCGTGAGTCTGTTTGCTTGTGTGTTTAAGTCTCGATTGTTTGTTAGTCTGGCTCGTCGTTTTAGCCTGTTTCGGAGCCTTATGTTGTCTTTTATGTTTTGTGGAAGCGAGTATGGGTTGTTTTGATTTGTGTGTACTGTTTTTGTGGCTGCGTTTATGGCTGCTTGTATCTCCTCAGTGAATCTAGCAACTTCGTTGTCTAGTTCCGCTTTGGAGGCGATGTATGGTAAGTTGTGCATGTTTTGTGTTAAGTGTTCTTTGAATATGTTCCAATGTATGAATTGTTGTATATTTGCTTGTTTGTGTTCGTGTATGTTGTTTATTGTGATGGCAATAGGAGAATGATCTGATGAGGATAAATCCTCCAAATTGTCAATCACAACGTTGTGTGCGATATTTTGAGTAAGTGCTATGTCTAGAATATCTGAGCGTTCGTGATGGAAGTGAGTGGGTTCGAGTGGTGCATGTACTGTGAAGTGCAGTTCTTGCGAAGCTCTTAGTAATGCAGTGCCACCTGTATTAGTGGCCCTGCATCCCCAAGATCTATGTTTGCAGTTAAAGTCTCCTGCTGCAAGAACTGGCAGTGTGTAGTTGAAGAGTTTTGTGGTTTCGTCTAGTGGTAAGTTATGTTGTGGTGGTTTGTATACTGAATGAATGACAATGTCTCCGTCAGTTAGACTGACTTTGATGCTTGTCACCTCCAGTATGTCTGACTGTGGTGGTTGTATTGCGTCATGTGTAATGTTGTTTTTTACAAAAATGGCAGTGCCGCCCCCCATACGCTGCGCCCTGTCATTTCTATAGATTGTGTAGTTTTTTATGTGTAATCTTGTTTGTGGGCGTAAGAATGTTTCCTGTACGAGTGCAATGTCTATTTTATTTTCAGTCAGGTAGTCAGCAAACTCGTGTCTTTTGGGGTAAAGAGAGTTCGCGTTCCAACTGACTAGAAATAAGTGCTTTGGTTTATTAGCCATTGAGATTAGCAAATAGTCTCAATGTTGGGTTTTTATTTATAATTTCTGAAATTTTATTCAGTTTTGTTACTTACACTTACGTGTCTTGTTCAGACATAGTAAGAAGAGCAATTAGTCCGTTTGCTTGCGGCATTGCACTCGCTTGGGAGTTTGTGTTTATGTTTTTGTTTGTGGGTGTTGTTTGTGTAGGTTTTGGAGCTTGTTGTTGTGGTTGTTGTTGTTGTTGTTGTGGTTTTGTGACTTGTGCAAATGATATGTTTGTGTTCACTGGTCGTGTTTGTGGCAGAGGTTTCTTGAAGTTAGGGTTTTTGGAGCATTGTGAGTAGTTAGCTGGGTGTTCCCCCCCGCAGTTGCAACACTTTGCTGGGGTATCAGTGGTTTTGGTGCACTCTTTGTAAAAGTGCGGACCTGCGCACCTATGGCACACAGGTTTGGCGTAGCAATTTGAGATGGTGTGCCCAAACTGCTGGCATTTGTGACATTGAGTTTGAATTTTGTTAATGCTTCCTCTCTGAAGCTCTACACTGACTGGCATGTAATTAATTCTGTCTTCTTCCAAAATTTTGATTTCGGACTGAGGAAGAAGTACTTTGACTGAGTTGGTAAGAAACGACGTCTCCTACCAACCTTCAGCCAGTAGATTTTCTTGGGGGAATAGCCCCTGTCCTCTAGGTCGTGTTTGATGTCCTCAATATTCATTTTGTTATCAAGGCCTTTGATAATGACGTTTAGGAGCCTATCTTCCGGGAGGAAGTAGGAATGATAGGGGTACTTTTTACCCTGCAAGTATCTTGTGATGCCTCTATGGTCGCCAGGAGTATTTGGGGTCAATTGAATGCCTAGTTTTGATTTTTTAACATTTCCGAAACCAAGTTTCAGAATTGTTAAATCTTGGAATATTACTTTCCAGTGCTCGGGGCATCTGATGATGATGGGCACCACATCTGATTTTTTGGGGGCTGATTGGGCACTTGGGGTGGGTTGGAGGGCATTGGTTTGTGGTTGAGTTTGGGCCGAAGTACTGGCCTCTGCGTGCTTCTTCATTGAAGCAGCTAATATTGGTTTGACTGTGGCTGGAAAATTATTGGGAGGGATTGTGTCCCTCTTTGATTTTTTCAGAGGTGGGAATTCCTCTGAATTGGGTATTTTGGAAGGTTTTTCAGAGTCTGAAGAGACTTCCATCTCTTCGTCCTCCTCGGTTTCAACTGCGGGGGGTGGCACTATGTTTTGTGTAATGTTTTGTTGAGTGGGTGTGTCTGTGTTGGTGATTTGCGGCACATTAAAATGGTTCGTCATGTTCTTCATATCTGATGAAAGTTCATTGATTTTTGCTAAAAGTTGTGCAATTTGTGCACTCTGCTCATGGATAAGTTTGTGACTTTTGTCCGAGTCTTGTCTTAATTTATTGATAGTTTTTCTAAGCTCGAGGTTTTCTGCCTCAAGCTTTTTGATAAGAGACGACTCCATTTTAATATGTGTCTTGTGTTGTGTTATTGTGTTTGACGTGTGTTTTAACTTACTTGTGTGCACTTTGGTAACTGGAGATTTGTCGCGTTCTTTTCTCACCGCTCCGGTCATCGCCTCTTCCGGCGGAATTTTCGTTGTGCAGGCTTCCCTGCCGCCTGAATTTTCTGCTTCCTTCGTTATGTTGTGGTGGGTTGTTCTGCTGCTGTGTTCACAAAGTGACGAGATACATGCACTCTAGGTACGATCGTGCCGTCACTCTGTGTTGCGCTTGTTGCGCTAACGTCAAACGATTTTATACGCCAGCGTAAGCCAACGTCAAACGATATTTTTGTAGCATACACTACACTGAAAAGTATAGTGCTGCTTTTTGTTGTGTCGTTAGCGTAATTTACCTCACTTTCACTTTTTGACTTTTTGAGAGCGGATTGGTGAACGTGTTGCCAGCGCGGCCGAAGCAACAGAACTCAATAGGATAGTGATCTGACTAAAATGTGAAAGTTTGTTTTCTGTTTATTACTTAATCAATTTGTTTGTACATCAGAAAATGCGTCTTGATGTATAGAAGATGTGTACCAAATTTCATAAAGATATCTGCAATGGTATCACAGTTATTATATAAAATTGATTTTTATTTAAAAACTTTACCACCTTGTATCTCAAAAATTAAGACGTTTAGGACAGAGACTCATATGAAGTTTTTTTCTTGAAATAGGTCCAAGAATCACCCCGTTAAATATTAGCATTTCATTAAGAAACATCATGTATATTTTTGTAAAATGATTTTGGATATTTTATAACATTTTTGCAACATTTTTATTTGATTTTCAGGACATCTAGATATTGTGGTCCACGCTGGAACAAAGAATGGCATCATTAAAGGCGCTGATTTAATATTCAAAAGTGGGTTAAAGACATGAGATTATCGTGACAACATGAACAGAAAAACTGGTTTTAAAAAAAGGAAACGCTGGTTTCGAATCGTCCTCCAACATCTTTAATAATCCTGGACAGAGCAAGCTACCTATCAGAAGAAATCCCAAGACAGTCTTGGTATAATTAGTAGTCCACACCTCGTACTTTACTTGTAATATAAACTACTCAAAAATGAATAGGGATATGATTCGTGATAAGTCAAAACAGGTGCAGAATTTGACACAAAAATTAATAAATACTCATTATCCAAAACCTTAGAGTTAATAAAAAATAATGAATAATACAACTCCTTCTAAAGCACCCTGTATATTTGGAAATTGAAACATTTAATGAAAAAAAAAACAACTAAATAATTGTAGAGCCAATAAAATTATCGACCCACAGTGCCTCGACCTACATGCCTCCATACAAAAAGTTCGGGTCTCCAAAAAACAAAAAAATTCAGTATCCCTATGCATTTTTGAGTAGTTTATAATATATATCATAAAGTTGTCTTATAAATAAATGACTGTATAGTATATCATGTTAAACAAGTGTTATTATTATCATACAGGCAATTAAATACTATATTGAAAAGAAATTTTAAAATTTTCGCAATAGTACCTATAGCAAATGAATTGAATATGAATCAGGGGCTGAAATATTAATAATAATTTTAATGATATTGAAACAAATCAAGTTAAAGATATTACCAAGTAAGTCCAATTTAATAGGAATAAAAGAACGTGGACTCCATCGAGCATATCGTCAATAAAAATATATTGTAATGCCCTTAATTAAATTCATTTGTCCACATTACATATTACCGATAAAATGATTACTATAAAAGACAAACTTGTAGCGCCATATATTTCCCCTTCTAACAATAACTCATACGTTATTGATTCGATGGAAATTATCTAATTTCAAAACATGACAGTTCGAGCGACTGGTAGGTGCCTTATAAGCAAACATCAATTACTTATAAGTGTTATACCAAATTTTCAACGTCCTAATTGCTAACAAACATAAAAGTGTTTATTGATCACCTTTTTGGTAACACGCTATAAATATACCTAAACAAATTGTCAATGATAAATTAATTATTACTTAATTAACTTGGATTAATGAGGGGATAATTATTAGTTTCATTAAACATGGGTAGCGTTGGTTTTTATAATAATTATTGCGCTTGAAAAAGTCGATCCTCAAATGGAAACATGCTTTATATAGAGAGTAGAGCATTTTGTATGCAATAATTAACTTAGTGGGAAAGCTAATAGCCCTTGATGAGATAAAATAAAAAGGAACGATATTTCCGGATTCACTTCGGACATGTCTACATGTTGAAAATTGTTCTAGTACTTATAACTAAAATGGAGGTACTATTTAGATCACAAATCGTAGAAAATACCCAGAATCAGATTAATCCTCACAACGAAGGGTTCCAGAGCCAGAAAAAGAGGTGCAAAAGACTGGCAGGAAAAATCTTCACTAACAATAGAACAAAATGGGCAATCAATAGCTTTAAGCCCTACAAATCCCCTGGCAAAGACGGGATCTTGCCTGCCCTGCTTCAGAAAGCCTATGAGATCCTGAAGGTACAGCTACAAAAAATCGAAACTCTTACAAAAACACCGCTCCATCCTAGGCAGTTCGCCTACAAATCAGGCAAATCCACAGTGTCTAATTAAAGACATAGAAAAGACAATCAAATGCAAAGAAATTGCTCTTGCTGCGCTCATTGACATAGAGGGAGCATTTGATAATACCTCACATCAGTCCATCAGAAGAGCACTTGAAGAGGAAGTTGAGCTCCCAATCATAAGATGGACAGAAACAATGCTAAAGCACCGCTTCGCGATAGCAGAAATAAATGGAGCATGAACAACCGTCAGCACAGTGAAAGGGTGTCCTCAAGAAGGTGTTCTCTCCCCCTTACTGGGGATACTAGTAGTGGATAAAATCCTTACCACTCTGAGTAGAGCTGGATTTATAGTTCTAGGCTACGCAGACGAGTTAGTACACACAAAGTAATATTCTTTTGCCACATATGAAAGTCAATATGCTCTTAAATAACGTCAATTCCCTCAGTTTGAGAACTCTTTTCTATGTGTGTAGTAATAACAAAGGGCAAACATGAAGGAGTAGTTTTAAACTGCATGCAAAATTCCAAAACATCAACAAGAATTGAAGCGAAGGGGAGGGACTGACTCTCCCTAAATCCTAGGAAAACCATTCTTGTCCCGTTTTCAAAAAGAAGGAAGCTATAGCGCCCGCGCCCTACACGGAGCAGAGTTACCTTTTTCCACTGAGGCAAAATATTTAGGAGTCACAGTGGATCGTAAACTTACCTGGAACAAGCATATAGAAAACACCATCTACTAGTTGGCAAGACACGGGGCCTAAAACCTAAAATAGTATATTGGATCTACCAAACAATAATAAAGCCCCTGGTCACCTATGCCTCGCTGGTATGGTGGCCAAAACCCAGCAGGTCACCGCTCGGATCAAACTTAATAAAGTACAAAGCATGATATGCCTGGAAATAACAGGGGCAGTGCCCTACCGCAGCCTTAGAGGTGCTGCTGAACATGCCTCTACTTCATCTCAGTGTGAAGAGGAGGCGATTATCAGTGCTTTAAGCCTGGATATTTGACTGGTCACCTGCGCATCTTTGAAGAAATAAAACTGAAAAATGCCAGCAAACCAAGTGACCAAATGATGGTCATGTTAGACCTAGATGTCACATTCACAGTGGTTATTGATGACCGCAAATCATGGGAGAGTAAAGAACTACTTCAGGCCGATAACGCATCGCTGTGGTACACAGATGGTTCAAAACTAACGAAATAAGCTTTTCAAACTGCTAGGCAAATATATAACCATCTTCCAGGCGGAAGTGCTTGCCATAAATATATGTGCAGAAGAGTGCCTCACACAAGATCTTCACATAAAGTATATCTACATATTTCCAGACAGCCAGGCGGCTGTAAAAGCTCTAAAAGTTTTCAGTGCGTGTCAAAGCTGGTCTGGGAATGTAAGCATACCCTAAAACAACTAGCAACACGCAACCAGGTAACTTTAATGTGGATTCCTGGCCATAGAGGCATAGAGGGCAACGAAAAAGCAGACTGCCTTGCGAAAGAAGCAGCTGGAACATCATATTATGGTTCAGAGCCCTAATGTTGCCTTATGAAGAGCCACATCACCGAAGAACTAAACAAATGGGAAAAAGACCAACTGTCGTCCTACTGGAGAAGCACCCCAGGCCTAAGACAGACAAATCATCTCTGCGAAAACAGCAGAACAGCTTTTAGAGATGAACAGAGCAGATATTAGAACGGTCGTCGGACTGCTCACTGGATACTCTCCGGTAAAATACCACCTGAAGGCAATAGGCAAAGCAGAAGACGACCAATGCAGATTTTGCAATAATGCAACTGAAACTGCAGATCATGTTCAACCCAACTCTGCAAAAGACTCAAGTACCTTGAAGGAGTACAGCTATCACCTCAAGAAGTGAGTCAACTACCTCCCAAGAAATTAGCTTCGTTTAGAAGAAGCCTACACACTTAAACACAAATTAAGTTGTAAAGTCATGCACAAAATATCTGCAAAGGTAGCAGTGCCGGGCGGCTGAAACTAGCCGAAACGACTCCCTAGCAATTTACAATCTATAACTAAATTCCTACTCCCGCATGGAAGTGCATTCGATTAGGAAGAAAACGTGTTTGCAGTCGTCAAGGCGAAAATAGAAGGCTTTGGCAATTAAGAACTTGCCAGGGGTGAGTAGAGAAGTGAAGGAAGAGACCCGAAAGCGTCATGGGACATAGACCTAAAGGAACCTCGGTGCTCAAACAGAATCAAAGTTAATTTGTTTAAATATCATAACTTATAATACAAATTTATGAACAAATCTGGCTAGAAAATAATTTTCTATAAATATGAGTTCAGGTTGTTTTAGTGCTCGATTTCTAAAATATCGGTGCGATTAATTTAATTTCAGCCTTTAATAAGAATGGTAATCGGAAAATAAATATGACTTTCTATGCCATGATCTTCCTGGAACATTATCTGGATTGCGAACAACTCTATAACCTGGATCTCAATCGAGCAGAGCATAATAAATCGTAAGATTTTTTTTGAAACTGGAATTAAGCGATAATCTTTAAACTTTTAAATACAAAATACCGAAAAGTTTGTCAAGGTTTGTCAGTTAGCAGCAGTTACCTGCGTACGTAGAGAATCTGTCAGGAAAGTAATGAAAATACATAGATTTCACCCTTACAAAATGACTATAATCCGAACAGACAAACTCAGTTTTGTGAAACAATGACAAGAAAAATTACGGCACACCCGAACACCCGAATTATAAAAAAAGGTTGCGTCAGTGATGAATCTTTTTTCTAAAGGATTTTTACAGAGGAGAACAATCAGTATTCTCTAAAAGTCAATGTTTGGGCGGGAGCACTGAGATACCATATCATAGGTCCTCTTTTCATTCAAAGAAATTTAACCGCTCAAGTTTATGGTGAAATGCTCAACCAAACTAGAGACCTCGATTGTTAATAAACTTGAAAACCAAAGAGACTTACGAGGCAACCAAAATTTAAGCGCAATTCTTCTACACTTCCAGCATGATGGTTTACCTCCAAAGGAAGTGAGTGGTTGGACCAAAATTATATAAAGTAGTTGATTGGTACTATTGGCAGAAAAGTGGCCGCCAAGATCAAGGATTATGAACAACGATAGGATGGCCAAACGCCATAAGCGCTGCATTCGCCAACTTCCTCCCATCCTAAGCTTTGTCGTGACGTCGCACAGTGCTACGATATGCGGCAAAAAATCAAAATTACACATGTAAAAAAAAATTTTATTTGCTATTTGGTAGTAAATAGTAAAGATTGGTGTATCCAAAAATCATATTTATATGTTACATATTAATTTGCTTGGACTAATATAATGAATTCAAAATATGTATCCCGAACAAAACCAAAATAACACCAAGAAACTTATCAGTGTTCGATGGGCATTTTTGTCGTTTAAACAGTTATTGTGTTTAAGAGTACTGCTTTATTTTAATATGGCAAGCATTAATGAAGGTATGTGTATATTTTTTTTAGAAAATAATAATGGTGATAATTGTTAAAAAAAAATTGTTTTGCAGGATGTGAAAAAAATTAGTACGTTAATTTCAAAAGAAAATTTCTAAAAATGCTAAAAAATGCTAATTTAGCTCTTTTTACTTTATAAACAATTAAAGTATTTCCTTTAATTTAGTACAGGTTTTAGGTTGCGCAGCGTTGCGCTAAGTATTTTTTTATATTTTTTTAGGTGGTGTACCCATTAAAAATAACGATCTTTTCGAAGCATGGATGTCGGCGGAAACTAACATAAAGGAAAATGAAATATTTAACAAAATATTGAATGTTTTAAATATAAGTGATATTCCTGATTATTTACTGGACGAAATACGGAAAATGGCGCACTTTTTTTGTTTACGAACCAATGCTCTTTGGCAAAAAGCGTCCAGAAAAAAAAGGTATTTTTTGAAAATAATAAAATATGGCTTCAAGCTGAACTTCAAGTCCCTAATTCACTAAAAGACTACATTTGTAAGAAATTGAATCAAAATAGAGAAGATCCCCTAGCTGTTCCAGGATGTAGCCGCGGTCGACCTCAACTTGCCTTTACTGAATGCAGCACAAAAACGAAAAGGAAACGTGTAAAGCATTTGGTTGTAGATCATACATTGGAGGAACTATCTTTTGCTGTTGAAGAGTCAGAACGTATGTCAGCAATCGAAGAAAGATGCAAAATTCTGACTACACAACAGGCACTTGCATTATATTTGGATTTGGATCTTTCCGAAAGAAAGTATAATACCTTGCGATCTGTAGTAAACTCTTTACATGAAAATTGCTTACCGAGCCTTTACAAAATTAGACAATTCAGGAAGGCATTTTGTCTAAAAATATAACCGTTTCCGAAATTCACGGTGATGTTAACTTGCAAGAATTGCTCAATGCAACATCAAAAAGTATAATAAAAATAATTTTCGAAAATTTAGACTTAAAAGATGATATATTTTTAACTTTAACCTGTAAATATGGTTTCGATGGATCTTCTGGACATAGTACATACAAGCAAAAATTTAG
>MU183572.1:64592-88040 GCA_016904865.1 Pissodes strobi
GTATTTGAAATTGATGAAGCTGCGCTACGTGACGGTGTTATCGGTTTCAAAGAATTAAAGTGTTTTTATTAGAGCGGATCAGATTTCATGAAAGGAAATTTGGCTATTAATTTTATCTTGAGAGATTAAATAAAATACTGGATTTTACGAATGGTGTCTTTACCCTGCAACATCCTCCCCCCTTGAAGTACTGGCTTTAACAGATTATCATTTTGATTATCCTCGAAGGGCAAAGGATATAATTTTGTAATTAACCGTGTATAGATTCCGTCCTTCGTTCTCACTTTTGCCATTCGAACTTTTCCATCCGAGCCCGTTACAACCTCTATAACACGAGCCAATGGTCATTTCAAAGGTGGCACATTATCTTCTTTCAAAAGTACAATCGTGTCTTTATTTAGGTTCCTTGTCGAGTAGAACCATTTTGGTCTGTTTTATAATCTTGTTAGATATTCTATCGACCATCGTTTCCAAAATTGCTGTTTTATTTTTGAAACTAATTGCCAAAAATTTAATCTATTTTCTGGTATATTAGATAAATCCCTTTCTGGATATGCGGATAAGGGTTCCCCTATCAAAAAATGAGCAACAATGTAAATCGTTAGGATCAGAAGAAACTGGAAATAGGGGCCTTGAATTTAAAATAGCCTCTATTTGTGCTAAAACAGTTGTCATTTCCTCAAATGTCAGAATCAAATTACCTACTATGCGACGAAGGTGATATTTTGTGGATTTGATCCCCGCTTCCCACAATTCCCCCCAATGAGGACTAACTGGTGGAATAAAACGCTACTGCATTTCCTTATCTGCCAAAAAATTGTGAACGGTGTCTAAATTGGGTTTAGATTTAAAAAATAAATATACCTCTTTAAGTGCGTTATTAGCCCCTTGAAAATTCGTAGCATTATCACTATAAATAGTATCTGGACATCCACTTCTAGCAATTTAAGCATATTAATAAAGGCATCTGAGCTCAAACAACTGACTAACTCTATGTGAACAGCTTTGGTCACCATACACACAAATAATGCAATATATGCCTTGGTGACGGTTGATTTTCTAAGCCTGGATTGTTTTATTTCAAATGGACCCTCGAAATCAACCCCCACTTTCAAAAAAGGTCTTGCAATTGAAACTCTGTCCAATGGAAGAGAACTCATGAGTTGATTCGATACCTTTGCCTTGAACCTATAGCAAGCAGTACAAGCCTTAATAACAGATTTAACAGCTATCATACCATGAATCGGCCAATATCGCAATCTTAAATTTGCCAACACAGCTTGAGGACCAGCATGGCACAACTTTTTATGTTCTAACTGAATAAGCAAATTAACAATATTGTGTTTGTTTGGTAACAAAATTGGAAATCGTTGATTAAAATCTATGTTTGCCTTGGATAACCTACCATTGACCCTAAGAATTCCTTCCTTGTCCAAAAATGGATTTAGACATCGTATTCTGCTATTTTTAAGCCCATTTTGTATTGTTTCATAATCAAGAGATGCTAACAGTTTAATTTCGCCTCCAAAACACTCAGATTGGACGAGTAGAATTATTTTATGAAGAGCACCTTTTAACTCCTCAACTGTAAGAGGTCCGCGAATTTGATTTTTCCTTTCAAACCTTAGACAATATGCTACAGTACTGTTCAATCTGTTGAAATTTGAAAACCTATGCCATTCAATCAATGGTTGAACCTTTACTTGAGAGACTGCAACTTTTCTCTCTTCTGGTAATGTTTCCATTTTTATAAACTCATTAGAGTCAGAATAAACCATTTCGGAATTTTCAAGAAATGCGGGACCGTGCCACCATAATTTGTTTGACAAAATATCTGAAGCTGACATGCCACGAGATATATAATCAGCAGGATTGTCCCCAGAACATATATGTTTCCACTCCATATTTACAGTTAATTCGTGTATTTCCGCGACTCTATTGGCGACAAATGTAGTCCATCGTGCTGGTGATGAATTTAACCAAGATAATACAATACTGGAATCTGTCCACAAATAAACCTTTGAAATTTTTAACTGCATTATTGGTAAGACCTTGTGCATTAATCTTGCTAAAAGCAATGCTCCACATAGTTCAAGTCTAGGCATGCTAATAGTTTTTAATGGAGCTATGCGCGACTTTGAACATATAAAATTTGTTGGCGAGGTTTCATTTGAATATAGTGCTTTCACATACACACATGCGCCAAAAGCTGACATCGAGGCATCTGAGAACCCATGCAATTGAATCTCAGTTATCTCAAATGGTTTGAATAACCAACGGGGAATCTTTAAGTTGGATAAATGATAAAGATCATTATAAAAATTAGCCCACTTCTGTAAAATGGTAGGTGGCAATTCATCATCCCAATTGACCTTACTAGCCCATATCTCTTGCATCAAAATCTTAGCTACAACGACAACTGGACTTACAAAACCCATTGGATCGAACATTTGTGAGATCCGTGATAAAACCAACCTTTTAGTAATTTTTTCTTTATTTTTAACCCCTAAACTGGGTAAGACAATATTAAATAAATCTTGGCTTGTATGCCATCTTAAACCTAATACTTTGTTGGAGAAGTGTGGATCATTCATCTCAACACTTTTACTATTTTCCTGTATGTCCTCAGAAACCAACAACGACATATCATTGGAAGACCATTTGTGCAACTCGTATCCTCCGGCCCTTAGCATATTAATTAACTGATCCTTAAGCTCTAGTGCCTCTGACTTATCGTAAGTCCCACAAAGAATATCATCTACATAACTCTAATTTAAAACTGCTTTAGAAGCAAGGGGATAAGTTGATGACTCATCATTAGCTAACTGATTTAAACATCGAGTTGCCAAAAATGGTGCTGAGTTTGTCCCATAAGTCACTGTTTGAAGTTCTATGATTTTAAATGATAATTTGGGATAATCCTTCCAAAGAATGTTCTGAAGAAAACTTTGACTTGGATTGATCTTTATCATGCGGTACATCTTATTAATATCTGTTACCAGTACGAACTGAAACGTTCTAAATCTGTACAGTATCTCAAACAACTCTGGTTGGACAGGAAAACCTTTTTACCTAATGTCATTTAATGCCTGCTCTGATGAAGTTTTGTTTGACGCATCAAACACAACCCGAAGTTTGGTGGTTGTTGCTTCAGACCTTATAACACACTGATGCGCCAAAAATATCCTATGTTTATTTTCCTCAATGCCCGAATCAATGAATTTTCCATGCCCCTATGTCCTGGACATATTCGTCCATGAATGCCTTATACTCAGAAAAAAGTTCCGGATTTTTAATAAACCTATTTTCCAATGACTTAAATCTCTTAACAGCTGAATCGACAGCATTCCCTAATTTTAAGTAATCGTCTTTTTTTGCGTATAGGCAAATCGACCTGAAAACTACCGTCCTCTAGCCTTTTATGTGTTTCTATGAGCAGGTTCTCACATAATTTATCATCCGCTGAGACAAATCTTTTATTACTAACCTCTTCTAGCTGCCAAAACCTTGGAATAATTTCATCGATAGTTGGAAAATTAGAACAAAGTAAATTTACATTATTATCACTACTCATCACAAAGGATTTTACAGCACCTCGACAAGAACCTATTGGTGCATTTCCACCACCTAACCACCCCAGTTTGCTATTTTGAAGAACTGGCAACCCTGTTCCTAAGCATTTCATTTCTGGATATATTAATTGAAAATATAAATCCGATGAAATTAAAATATCAATGTCGGCAGGCCTAGAAAAATGTGGATCCGCCAATTCTATGACGAAAGGAATTTTAATTCGCTTTGTATCAACCAACACTTGTGGCAATTGATATGTGATTTTATCCAAAATTGCAAATTGTGCATTGATTTGAAAATAATTATTATTGATTTGTGACTCGATTCCTAAATTAACCATTTTATTTATTTGTGTTATATTATCTCCTACTCCCCCGATCTGAAACTTAATATTATGTGACACTACACCTTTAAGACGTTTAAATAAATTGAAAGTAATAAAACTACTTTGAGACTCTGAATCCATTAATGCCCGTGCCTGTACCCTAGATCCATCTGGTGTAATTACATTAACTTGCGCGGTTGCTAATAAAACATGTGACTTTTGTGTATTAGAAAAAGCTACAATATTCTGCTGCCTCTCACCAAAACATTGATTAGCTTTTATTGCACCCATATCGGTACCAAGAGATATGCCTACAAAAATATTATCGTCTTGTGTTTCTTCTAAAATACCTAAATCTGTACCTTGATTTGGATTTGTATGCAATATACCTTGACCTCTTGTATCTTGCTGTAAACCTAAGCGAGATCCACTTCCCTTATTAATTTCTTTATTATATCCATCATTTCCTTTAATTTCTTTATCCTGATGTAATAAAGTGTGGTGTCTTCCATTGCATACCTGACATCCCTCCGACTTACAATGTGAAACATTATGCCCTTTACCCAAACACTTATAGCATAGTTGGGCAATATTTCTTTTTTCTGTTAAAGGAATTGCAGAAAATTTGAGGCATTTAATCAATCCGTGCCCCTCCCTATTACAAAATTTACATTTAATTTTTTGGTCAGGTAAATTTTGTTGACCTAAAAGTGCAGTTTTAAATGTTTTACCTTTGTAATCCCTTAAATTTGTGCCCTCACCTTTATAGGAATCAAACTGAATATTTTCTAAAGCAATGCACTTTTTTTCTAAAAAATCTAGAAAATCATCAAGAGTTGGCAACGTTGTAGAAGCCGCAGATGTTTGCTGAGCGAGATTTTTCTCCATCTCGTATGCTTTGTGTGTTTGAAAATCAAATTTCTGTGTAAAAATAAAAACTAGAAGAACATCCCATTCCTTAACTGGCAATTTAAGCGCTTTAAGTGAATTTAATTTACATGTTGCCTAATGTGAGTCAAAAATGCCCTTAATTGTTTTCCAGTACCTTTTGGTATGGGAGGTGTATCTAGCATACCTTTTAAATGTGCAATTTGTTGTCAAACCTATTTTTTAATATATCGATAGCACTTGTATAATTATCATTTGTTAATGGCAAATAGCTAATTAAATTTGAGGCTTCCCCCGACACAGCACCTTTTAAATAAAGAAACTTTTGTACGTCATTTAAACTTGTGTTATTATCAATAATAGCCATAAAAAGATCAAAGAAAGTTTGGCACTCCTCAATTTTACCCGAAAATGTAGGAGTTCTCAAATTTGGCAATTTAGCATTATTTTGAGCAACCGATGTGCTTACAAGACCGGGAGATTGTTGCAAGTTAGAACTACCCTGAGGATTAACTGCAGAAGATGATTCTTTAATTTTCGTTTATATTTTAGAAAATAAATTTAAATATTTAGCTTCTACTTCTTCCATATCTATACTTTCATTTTCATCTAACTCCTCAATACTTTTCTGTATTTCACAATAAGATTCAAAACTTTTTTGCAAATATGTTTCCCTGCTTTCATACTCACTTACATCTATTATAGAAGTTTGATTTTGTACTACAAACGTTTCTAAACTTGTTATTTTGCGTTTATATAAGCCCCTTTGTTTCTTTAAAACATCTATTTTTTAGGTTTAAAATATCTGAACCTAATCGATATAAAATATTATAACTTTAATGTAATCCTAATTATTTTACTCGAACCGAACCTAAAGTGTGGCAAACTTATTTGGAACAGCAACGTTTGAGGAGTGAAGAGAGGAAAAATGGCTTGCAGCCAATCGTCTTGATACACTTTGTCACGAGGACGAGGGGAACTTGACGCACCTGTTGCCGGATGTATCGGGCAAATACATATAAATGTCGCAAATTTAGTTAAATTGATAATGTGTAAAATAGATTATGAATTAAAGTTGAAGTAATAGTAAAGTTCCAGTTTGGATATAACTTTTTATTTTCAATGAATATATCAAATTATGTGTTTATCTAAATAATAGGTATAAATATTAATTCTCAAAAAATATTAAAGTTACTCGACAACATCGCCAATTTTTTGTCCGCATTCTTTCCGCTGTTCCAGCTATACTTGCCACACTTTATTAAATATTACACAAATCAGTGCGCCTACCTTTGACTCTACTGACTTGCAGTAATAAATCCTTTTTCCCTATAATATTTGTCTCTAAATGTAATTATATTTTTAGCACCTTAACCTTGATTGCTAAATTAATAACCCTATTTATTCAGTGTGTCGACCTTTGACTACTGACCGAAGCAAATACTATTTATTACAATACTACGAAAATACTAAACCCTTTAAAATTATTAATCCTTAGCCTTAAAACCTTGTTTTCCTTAAAAATATTGCATAATGTACCCTAATTAACCATAAATGGAGTACACCTTCCTTTAACAATAACTTATTTAATAAATATTTTGTTTGTTCATTTCCAAATTCACAAAAATTATTTACGAGCCTTTTGTATATCTTGCTACAATCACCGCCTTGTTTATATTCATAAATAAATAGGAAAGACCTTACCTTGTAACTTCGAGCTGAAACCACCTTTGTTTGCAGGACCCATCCAAGTTTTCGTCAACCATAATCCTATTTCCCTTTCCAAAACGCCAATAATCCGGCTCGGTTGGACCAAAATGTGCCTTCCTAGTGGACTGTAATTTTATTTTCTTCGCCGAAGTTCACAGCTTTCTCGTTTCCCAATTAAAATACATTTTTTATGGAATTACTGTGCAATCACTTTATTTAAAAGCATAAATAGCACTTTACAAAATAGTTATTTGTGTATTTAGAGCGCAAAGTAACGAATTGCCGCTTGACCATTCATAGCACACTCGACGGAAAAAGTGAGATTTTTCTATTCCATGTTCGCACTAGAGCGCAAAATAAGGATCCACGGCATTCGTCGATTTTGCGATTTTATTTAAATTTAGCAATTAGTTATTTTGCGCGCGGCTGTAGAAAAAATGACATAATAAACTTAGTGACTAAAAACAATTGGCGGGATACCCTCGGACACAGCACAAAGGGCGCCCGCCCACCTAACGATTATAAGCATTGAAAACCTAAACTTAATCTCTCTTAATTCGAACTCAACTCTCATCTCACGGTTAAAACTGCTTGAAATTGTATATCTTAAAACAACAACTATTCAGCAATCAACATACAGAGAAGTATTTGAAATTGATGAAGCTGCGCTACGTGACGGTGTTATCGGTTTCAAAGAATTAAAGTGTGTTTGTTAGAGCGGATCAGATTTCATGAAAGGAAATTTTGCTATTAATTTTATCTTGAAAGAGTAAATAAAATACTGGATTTTACGAATAGTGTCTTTACCCTGCAACACCTATGATTGAATTAAATGATGCGACTTGTATAGATCTATTGTGTCACCCTTCCTTGGTGCTGCGGTTGATGTGATTCTCAATTAGAGTACCTTATCCAGCTTCAGTGCTTTGATAAAAGCAAGTAGTCTGGTTGCTTCCATGAAGTTCCTCCTATTCGACGATGCAGTACCTGAAGCAGGCCATTTGCCTGTCCGCGACCTCCTCGCACTCCGTGAATAGGTGTTCCGAGGTTTCCTCCCCCTAGCTATTTTTTATTCTCTCCACGTGCCTTCTCGATCGGCAGCGGCCCATAAGAAAGCCGGTGTATATGTTATAAGGTTTTTGATCTTGCTGTGCGAGATGGCCGCGCCCTAGAAACATCTGGAAGACGTTCCCATAGACTGATCCATTTGACTCGAGTTTCTTTCCTGAACTGTTCCTTGTAGGTGTGCATCCCTATGCAACAGAAAGATTCTTAAAGCAGAGTTTGGGTTAGTTTGGGTTAATCCTCCTACTTTTTCGTTATCTTCTATCCCAGCGTGTCCTGGTATCCATTGAAAGGATAGTTTGTTTTTTTTGCCTAGTTCGTTTAGCCGATCTAGACCTTCCGATACCATTCTCGAATTGATTGTTGGTGAGCTCAGCGCTTTGATGGCTGCTTGACTATCTGAGAAGATGACAATCTCTTTCTTCCTATAGTTTCTGTCAAGGATAAGCTGCGCAAATCTTCTTATGGCTCCCGGAATATGTCCGAGTGTTTTCCCATTGTTTTAGAGAATTTGGTTTCTGGCCCAAATACTCCGACTCCGGTCCCCTGTTTATTCCTTGGCCCATCTGTATGCTATTTTATACCACTTTGCTGCCATGTGAGTATGGAAGTGGTGTTCTTCTTCTGTTCTTCTCTACTTCTTAACAAGACCGTGAAGTATTTTTTGAAATTGTATCTTTTAACTATATCGTCCGTGGGGAGCTCAAAAAGTGGTATATGCTTTGACAGGGATGTCAATTCACTAGTTCTAAGCTATCCTTTCTCGCCCGCTCCCTCTTTTGTGATTCTAGTCATTGCTTGTCTTGCTGCTTCCCTCTCTTCTCCCTGCGTACCACAATGTGTAGAGGTGCGAGGCCCCCAATTGCCTCGATTGCTGCTGTTGGACATGTTTTCATTGCGCCTGTTGTGCTTATGCCCGCCAGTCATTCAACTTATTTATTATTTATTTATATTTGGAGTAAATGTGCTAAAATGTGGACCAGTTCCTCTCAGAGGCTTATACGATGATGGATACCCAAAAGAACTAAAACATTTATCCAATTTAAATGGGTTTTGGGAAAAATCCGTTTTTTATTCGAAACGGTTTTTTTAAACTCAATTACACCGCTTGTCAAAATATTCAAAATTGGGAAATTTTCATTTTCTTAACCACCATTGATTCTATCCAACTTGACACAAACCTTAGCAGCCTAGACATATACTTCTTATATAGCGTTACTTATAAAATTTTATCTTATTTTAGCTTGCATTTTATTCTCAGTATACCTAACAAGATATAAAAACATTATTTTTAACAGAATAGATCATTTTGTGCCTTCTCTGCTGGGCTAGTGCAAAACTACTCTTAGATTATCATTGCCGTGATGCATACTTAAAGCGCACCGTAAATCTGCTTCTTGAAGGTCGCCCTCAGCCTGAGAGAGACCATAAAAAGAAGAAAAAGTAAACAAAAATGGAGGAAAAGCTTGCATGTAACATAATCTTCTAACGGTCGACGAGCGGACAAGTGCTTCCTCGGTTGACCTCGACCTGCCTCGAGAAGGCGCGGTCATGTGGGCTTGTAAGTACGAGTTTACGTAAGAAGATATAGGTTGCAGCATGGTGATCTATGATTGTCTTAAGCATTAACGGTTTCGTTCGTTCTCGATTTAGTATTTATTTATTCTAGTACTTATTTATTAACACTGCCTCTGCTTGGGTGCGATGATGTATGCATATTCAACAAACAGTTGGACGCGAGTGCTTCGTTGTTTCAGCAATTCAAAACGGAAGAAACAAACCCAAACTAAAATTGCTTCACAATGTTTTTTTTACAATTTTTAAAATAAGTAATTTGGATAGAAACCTTCACTTGGAAGAATCAGTTATATTTAAGTAATACTATTTATGAAAATTTTGACAGATATAAAACAGTTCCTTGTATTTTTTCGGGATTAGTTACTTTGGGAGTAGTAATATTTTCGAAATATACATCAGCAGCTTTCTGCAGAAAAACTGCTGACAGCGTCAATTGTGGACGTACGCTGCTTAAATGAGACAAAATTTTAAGTTTCTGCTGAAAATGATTTATAGTCTTGATTTGGTGAAATATCCTTTATAATTAACCTCGAAAAAAACTAAATATAGAGGAACTCGGAGAGCATTGGACATATAATTTTATGCTAGTCAGCAAGGAAAGCGATAGGTAATTAGAAAATGCATTAGGTCATGGATAAAAATTGCCAATAAAAGGAAGATAATGAATTACTTGATTAACTAGTCCAACTAAATTAAATTACCAAATTGTTTTGGTAATTTATCAAATTGATATGTATCACTTTTGTTTTAATATGAGCTTACCACGTTTTGCTAAAGCTTACTCGTGTTAAATACGATGCATACACAACGAAATGCGTTACTTATTCATTTGATTCAATTCAAATTCAAATACAAATTCAAAATTTATTCAAAAATATATACATGTTAACAGAAAATTATTTTGTCAATTTACAATTCATATAATGTAAAAAATATTTTTTTAGAGTACCTAGATACCTTGATGTACCTGTATGTACTCTTGAGGTTACAATTTTTTATATCAGTAATAATATATTTATTTTCTGTCCTGGTTTAACAGAAATCCACACAGCATACATGTATATTCTTACCTAAAACTAATAACTTAAGATATTTTCTAAAGAACTCTACTATCGAGACAGTATCTGAACAAATGTATTCCTATGTATAGTAATATACTCTCTGGATTTTTTTTTTAACAAACGGAAGTTATTTATTGATCTTATTATATTTGGCAATAAATTATACAATTTTGGGGCTACATAATTAAGAAACCTAAGATAAATTGTTCGATTATTTTTTACAGGAAGAGCAAGTAAGTTGTCAGTTATTTGTCTTGTGTTGTGGTTATGTTTTATATATGTTTGAGTATTTTTGTTCTTATGGGTTGATGAGCATACCGAATGTATGTATAGCAATAATATATCGTTAATTTCTTTGTTATATAATTCTCTTGTAGGATATAGTTTGTCTTTTCTGTAAATTATTCTTAAATAGTTATTTTTGTTACAAGAACCTAAAATGGAGTTTTTCAGGACGAATCATTGCTGTTTCCGGACGAGGCGTTAGCCGAGTCCGGAATAGCAGATAAGTCCTGAAAAAGTTCATTTAGGTACGTGTGACAAACACTATTTTTTGTCATACGCTCCCAAAATTTAATTTTTATTTATACGCTTTTTGCAATTCTTCAAAACGCCTAAATTTGCAAATTTACCATAACTTTTGAAATCATAATGTACGGCAAAGTTAGCTTAGAGTTTGATTAGCAACTATTTGACAATTTTGTCATGTCATTCGAAATTTGACATTTAGACATATTCAGGAATTTTGCAATAGTCCGTAAAAGTTGCCATGACGACTTTTACGGACTAGGCCTAAAAACAAGCATTTTACGGGCTGAAATGGGTTCGTAAAATAGCTATTTTTGGGAGCGTATGACAAAAATATAATTTTGGTCTCAAATTAGATTCATAAGCTCCACCCCATATTATAAGGCCATATCTAAGTAATAATTCTACCAATGATTTGTATATCTATATGAGTAGTTTTCTGTCTAAAAAATCTCGAAGAACATAAAATTTATGAATGAGTCCTCGTACTTTGCCTGTCAAATCGTCTACATGTTCTTCAAATTTTGGTCCACTATAATTCCCAGATATTTTACCTTTGACACAGCTCTAATCTCAAAATTTGGGTTTATTTGGCTAACCAGGTTAAATCCCATCGTCCTCCCCCAGGCTGGAGAACACCAAAGTACAAAGTCTGGGTCCGATCAATGACAGTCTGTGACAAGAGGAGCTGCATTGTATTGGCTGGCAGGAACGTCAAACTGATGAGAGCAGTTTGATTACGGGGAGTGACGCCCCCACCATTCCGAGTTGCCACGGGATGTGGCCCATCAAATCCCATCGTCCTCCTCCAGGCTGGAGAACACCAGAGTACAAAGTCTAGAGCTGATCACTGGGAAGTGATCCAACAAACCCCATTTTTACCCCTGTCAGAGTAGGGACCGCCAAAGGAGTGAGTCTGAGGCCGATGCTTCGAGTGGAAGCGGCCCTAGGTGGTAGATGCATAAGCCTACTCGCATCGTCCGGTGAAAGACCACCCCACCAGAATTGGGAAGCGCTAAGTGGTTTTCCCAAATCACGTTCCGCTTTCGCGCTGGTGGTCCCGGGTTTCACAGTAGGAATATATGGACATCATAGGATCAAAATATTCCGTAAGTAAACTCCCCGGCCATTCGGATCTCCGGGCGCTGGGTGGCCCTGGGAGCCCTTCATTCCGCATTTCACAGACAGCAAAGATAGCGAACCAATTTAGAATATATTTCTGCAACATAAGAGGCCTAAATACAAACATAAATTCGGTACACCAACATCTACAAGCAAATAGACCACACATATTAGCCCTTACAGAAACATAAGTATGTTCTACAACAACAACAGTTAACTACCTCTATCTTGGTTACGACTTACATACCCGATTTAGATATAAGTTCGGAATATGCCTTTTTGTCCGAAGCGACCTTTCATGTCACCGCGAGGAAACACTCGAACCGAACAACCTTGACGTCATGTGGCTCAAGTTCAACGCCAAGGGATTAACCAAGTTTATATGTTGTCTCTATCGCCCTCCGAGCGATAGAGCCTACCAAAGCTTTTTCTCAACACTAGCTACCACTTTTGACTCAATACAGGTCGATCACCCCAGATCAGAAATAATCGTTCTGGGAGACTTCAATGCCCACAACACCAACTGGCTCAAACAGCACAACAAGACCGACAACGAAGGTAGAGAAGCTGAAGCATTTGCCATCAGCTGCGGGCTTACTCAACTTGTAGACGAACCAACTCGAATCTCAGAGAGGGGGCCGCCCTCCTGGATCTTTTTCTGACCACCAATCCTGACCAGTACAAGGTTACAGTTGGTCCGCCATTAGGTACCTCCGACCACAAACTTATTACAACGATTTGTGAATTGCCACTCATACAGAAGGATCCACCATTGCCTCGCAAGGTCTGGCATTACAATTCTGCAAACTGGGACGATCTAAGGCAGTTCTACCTAGATTTTCCTTGGCTCGACGTCTGCTTTGCCGCTGACGACCCGTCAGACTGCTGCGAAGGGATCATGCAAGTAATCTCCTCAGGAATGGAAGCATACATCCCAAATTCCATCAAGTTACCATCAAAAGGAGAGCCCTGGTTCGACAAAAAATGCGAAAGAGCTGTAGGAAGGAAACAGCAATGCCTATAAGTACTGGCAGCAAAATCAAACCGCTGAAAATCGCAATTATTTTATCGAAGCGAGAAACGAGTGCAAGCGTGTGATCGACGAAACTAAGGACAAACAAAATCAAAGGATCAGGAATAAACTTTTGCAATGCCCCAGTGGCTCCATGAATTTCTGGTCGGTAGCAAAGGCAGTAAGTAACAACTTTACAAAAACGTCTCTCCCACCTTTGACGGACGAACGTGGCATCACGGCGACTACAGCCAAGGAAAAAGCAAACATGCTCGCCAAAATGTTTTCATCGCACTCTACCTTAGACGTGCCCCAAGTCAAGACTCTCCCCACTATACCGAACATCAACACCACCATGGCAGAAGTCAAGTTTTCTCATCGTGATATTCGCAAAATCCTTAAAGAACTAGATACGCAAAAAGCATCAGGACCGGACGGAATACCTGCCATCGTGCTAAAGAACTGCGCCAACGAACTAACACCCGTTTTTTCCAGGCTTTTTTCTCTTTCTTACAGAAAAGGGATTTACCCATCCTCTTGGAAAGTCGCTCGAGTGCAACCTGTTCCAAAAAAAGGCAAGAAAACCACGCCCTCAAACTATCGCCCAATTGCCTTGCTTCCAATAATCTCCAAAGTCATGGAACGTGTAGTCAACCAGCAACTACTCAAGTACCTCGAGAGCAACAGAATAATCAGCAATAATCAATACGGCTTTCGCAAAGAGAGATCGACAGGAGATATATTGGCCTATGTCACTCATATATGGAGTAGGGCAATTGAAAACTACGGAGAGTCTCGAGCGATTGCGTTGGATATTTCAAAGGCATTCGACAGAGTTTGGCATGACGGACTGCTCAACAAACTGCCGTCCTTGGGACTGCCCGCCTCTCTCTACAGCTGGTTGGCCAGTTTCCTTAAGAACCGATCCCTACACGTTGCAGTCTATGGACACATCTCGGACACATTCACCATCAACGCGGGCGTGCCTCAGGGCGCAATACTTTCACCAACTCTGTTCCTCATCTATATTAATGACCTGCTGATCGAAACGAATAATCCTGTTTACAGTTTTGCAGATGACAGTACCCTTGTCTCCCACTTTAGATCAGAAAAACCCTTACCAGCGACTGAGACTCATCACCGCAGACAGGAGCAGATTACAGCAATTAATCAAGACCTGGAGAAAGTTCAAACTTGGGGCGACCGAAATTTGGTCCAGTTCAATGGAGCAAAGACCCAAGCAGCAACGTTTACTAAGAGGGCCAATACAGCGGGCCCTGACATCATTATGGCAGGATCGACCATTTCTTCATCCTGGTCAATCGGGCTGCTGGGTGTCTCGGTCAACAGCAATATGTCATGGCATGACCATGTTGCTAACATCGCAAAATCAGCCTCCCAGAAGCTTGGTGCGCTATTTCGCAACAAAAAACTCTATACACCGCAGCAGTTGCCTCTTGCTGTACAAAGCGCAAATAAGACCGTGCTTAGGATATTGCTCACATATCTGGGGTGCCGCACCAAAGCATACCCTAAAGCTGCTGGATTCCATTCAGAAGAGGGCTGTGCGTCTCGTCGGCGATCCGGAGTTGACCCGGAATCTGGATAGTCTGGAACATCGCAGACATGTGGCCGAAATGTCTCTGTTTTACAGATACTTTCACGGCAGATGTTCCCAGGATTTGGCCCGCATAATCCCGCCCCTGGCAACTCCTGTCAGACAGTCCCGACAGACGGCAGGAGCGCACCAGTTCGTCGTACAACTAGAAACACCTAGAACATCGCTTTACCAGAACTCCTTTGTTTGGCGCACTGCATCACTGTGGAACTCACTTCCAGGACATCTGTTTCCCACTAATTACAACCTACAAATATTCAAAAACCGTGTCAATCAACATCTTCGCACACACACCGCTCGTCGAGCGCCATAGGATCTCCCTTTAGTGTGTGTGTCACTGCCATAAAAAAAAAAATAAATAAAGTGTGGTCTATTAGCATTTGTTATACTGAAGGGAATAAAATGGGTTTTTGTAACATTTAATGACAATTTTTGTAAATCTAGCCACTGTTTTACCACATCCATCCCATTCATTGCCTTCCTTCTGACCTCATCCCACGAAACCCCTGCAAAAATCAATACTGTGTCATCAGCATAGGATATAGTTTTACCATTTATATTTAATCCCAATAAAGAATTAATATATGTTATAAACAAAATGGACCCCAAAATTGTTCCCTGTGGAATTGATCATGAGAAACAGTATCAAAGGCCTTTGAGAGGTCGAAGAAAATAGCCAAGCACTTTCTGTTTTCATTTAGGTTATTAACAATTTGAGATGTCTCAATATCATCCAGTCCAGGAGCTGAGTCATTCTTCAAGTATTCGCCAAATTACAGAGGGTGATTCTACATAAGAAAACATGAACATTTTTTCATATGAACATGAGTCCGAAAATGCATAGTTTCCAAGATACAGAGTGTCAAACTTTTTATAGAAAATCAGTTTTTTGTTAATATCTTCAATATGATTTTACTGATTTTGTTGAAATTTGGCAGGGTTATCTGTAGTAATAAGGGGCTAATTTGGCCTTAATTAGATTAAAAATATAAAGTACAGTGGCGTCCCGGAGGGCATCATACCGAATGTTATTGACAAAAAAGTGTGCGCCGCTGACTTTTTCAAACATTTTAAATTTTTTTCGTAATAAGCAACTAAAAATACAATATTTTTGACTCTTGAGTTGTTTTCGTATCTTGCGTCGTTTTCGATAAAAAAAGTAAAAACCGGTTTATTACATTTCAAAACTTTTTTGATAAAATCGTTATTTTTATTTATATCTTAAATATGCTTTTACCAATTTTGTTGAAATTTAATAGGGTTATCTGTAGTAATAGGCGGCTCATTTCGCCTATATTCGATTAAAAATAGAATGTCCAGTGGCGTCCCGGGGGGTATCACACCGAATATTATTGACAAAGAAATGTGCGCCACTGACTGTTTTAAACATTTTTTATTTTTTTTGTATTAAGCAACTAAAAATTCAACATTTTTGTTTTTTATTTTGTTGTTTTCGTATCTTGCTTCGTTTTCGAGAAAAAAAAACCAGTTTATTACAGCGCGTTTGATGTAGAATTTTGTGCCCTAAAAAAATGTAATAAACTGGCTTTTATTTGTTTTCTCGAAAACGAAACAAGATACGAAAACAAATTAAGAAACAAAAATGTTGTATTCTTAGCTGCTTAATACGAAAAAAATATAAAATGTTCAAAAACGTCAGTGGCGCACATTTGTTTGTCAATAATATTCGGTACGATGCCTCCGGGACGCCACTGTACATTATATTTTTAATCTAGTAAAGGCTAAATTAGCCGCCTATTACTACAGATAAAACTATTAAATTTCAACAAAATCGGTAAAAGCATATTTAAGATATAAATAAAAACATCGATTTTATCAAAACAGTTTGGAAATGTAATAAACCGGTTTTTACTTTTTTAATCGAAAACAACGCAAGATACGAAAACAACTCAAGAATCAAAAATATTGTATTTTTAGTTGCTTAATACGGAAACAATATCAAATGTTCAAAAAAGTCAGTGGCGCACATTTCTTTGTCAATAATATTCGGTATGATGCCCTCCAGGACGCCATTGAACTTTATATTTTTAATCTTATTATGGCTAAATGAGCCCCTTATTACTACGGATAACCCTGCCAAATATCAACAAAATCAGTAAAATCATATTTAAGATATTAACAAAAAACTGATTTTTTTATAAAAAGTTTGACACCCTGTATCTTGGAAACTATGCATTTTCGGACCCATGTTCATATGAAAAAATGTTCATGTTTTCTTATGTAGAACCACCTTCTGTAATTTGGCGATGTTATTTCCGGACACCCTGTATAAATAGAAGCAACATTCGACTTGCCTTCATATGTATTATTACCTTTTGGTTGTATCTTTTTTGCCATTTCAATTCCAATATTTGCAAAGTATTCATTGCAGATGTTAGCCATTTTCAGGTTGTCGTCAAAAGGGATGTTATCAGTGTCATTTATGGAGATATTTGTTTCTTTTTTGTTATGGTTAAGATTAGTAGCATCATTAATTATTTTGTATATTTTTTTAAGATTGATTTTGTTATTTTCTATTTGACTTCTATAATAGTGATAATTTTGTTGTTTTAAAAGTTTATTTTAAAAGTTTCTGTAGTGTTTGTATTCAGTTTCTAATGCAGGAGTATAATTTCTTAAAAATGCTCTCTTTAACTTATCTCCATGTTTAATGAAATTTATCAGCCCATTACTAATCCAATCCTTAATTTTTTTATTATTTTTAAACTTAATTTTACGTACTATTGTAGCTGATTTTTTTACATTAACAAATACATTTATAAATTTATTAATCGCTTCATTGGAGTCAAAACAATTAATGATTTCGTTCCTGTTTACCATAGACATTTTTTCTTTAAACGTATCATAATCTATGTAGGCGTAATAATCAGATAGATTGTTTTTTCCCCTAGAAATATCTCTTTTATAATTTATGTTTAGAAAAATTGGGTAGTGATCGGTTAAATTGCTGTTTAGCCGCTGTTTTGGGAAAGTTTATATACGATAGAAATCCGTTTTGCCTCATTAAGGATAATTATTCATTTACCAAATAATTATTTTTATCATTGATCTTGATGTTAATATCACCCATATAAATTTCGATGCTTTTAGATGTCCTTTCGGCAAAATAAATAAATCGTCATTATAAAGAATTTCTACTATGGGTGGAGGTTTGTATACAGCTGTTATTCCGTATGTGAAACCTTCAAGAACAAACTCTATCCTACTTATATTGGTCCCTGATAACGGTACTTTAACGTGATTAACATCTGCTATTATTGTTGATTTTATAACAATAATAATCCCATCATTTCTACCATTATCCCCAGCATTATAATGGGTAAAATATCCTGGAAGTTGATAAAGTTCCCCCTGTATTTGAAAATATTGACCTAAAATTATCACATTACAACAACTGAGATTATATTGCTCATATAAAACCAAAAATTGATCAAAATTCCTTTTGATACTTCGTATATTCATATGCATAATGTTTAGTAAATAGTTAGGGCACAAAGAAAAAGACTGATTAAACAAGGTGTCACTTAAAAGGGGTTCATCCCGCAATGTACCATTCAAACCCAAATCTTCTAGTATAGTATTTTCTACTGGAGCACCTTATTGGCCTCATTATTTTCATTTGGTTTTTAATTTATTATAGAAGCAAATTTTTTCTCTTTACAATGATACGTACCTACTCTTTTCCTATTTGAATTATATAGATGCATTTATCTCGTATTATTGCAATACAACTCTGCAACTAAATTAATCTGTAATAGTAGCTGGGAGGAGTTAAAACGTATTTTGACCAGTGTATGTTCCAAGAATTTGCGTCCATAAAAAAGAGTCAAGAAAAGAAAATGGATGACTGACGACATATTAACCTTGACGGAGAAACGAAGACTTTCGAAGAACAATAAGGAAAAATATAACCAGCTAAATAAAGAGATAAAATCAGAAATTAAAAAAGCCAAGGAACAGTGGATGAGAGAGAAATTCAGAAAAATGGAAGAACTGGAAAGCAGGCTCAACATAACCTAAATGCACAAAAAGGTTAAAGAGATAGCTGGAACATACAAGAAACAACAGATTCCGACGCTTTACGACGAATCAAACCAGCCCTTACTTAATGAAGAAGAAGTGAAAAACACCTGGGAGCAATACATAGGAAATCTATTTAGTGACCAAAGACCACCCCTACTGGACACTCGACTCAAAACAAAAAATCCCCTGGCCCTGATGGAATTCCAATAGAGATCTTGAAACTTATTGACGGCGACATCATCGGAAAAATTACAGAGTTATTCAAGACACCGGAATATTACCAGAGGACTGGCTAAATTCAACATTTGTGGCAATCCCCAAAAAGGCGCATCCTAAAACTTGAATGAAAGTGCTTTATTGTCCAAAGATTATTACAATGAATAAATCTTATTGACAAATCATGATTAAAATTTTGACACATACACAATTTTGTAGTCAATTGAATTTTGACACAAGTACATATACCCTAAGAACAAAAGTACCACACTTAACAGAATAGTAAGTAATACATGGCACACCTAGCATATCTAAATACTATCGTGCTGAAAGAATTCGCCAATGCCATAAAATGCCTTCGACAAAATGCCTTTCAACTTCTTCCTAAACATCCTCAGATTTAGGCTACGTCTCATCTCCAAGCTTAGGTGGTTATATATCAATAAGCCATTATAAATGAAGGAGTCTCTAATGAGGCTCAGGCGAGGTATAAGTAGGGGCATATGGTCTATCTGTCTCGTGAAATGGATTTGTTGGCGATTAGGAAAATCGGTTTTGTTTTTATGAATAAGGCAAGCAGTTTCTAAGATGAATAAACAGGCAAGGGTTAGTATATTATGGGAAATAAAAAGAGGCTTGCAATGAGCTCTAGGATGGGCATTGCATAAGTTTCTCACTGCTCTTTTCTGAAGGATGAAGACTGATTGGAATAAATACCTTGAACAGCCACCCCAGAATGGAAGGGCATATCTGAGGTGTGATTCAACATTCGCAAAATAAATGTTACGGCCGAAGTGTTCCCCCAATTCTTGGGAGGTAATACGAATAGAATAGCAGCCAGAAGCCAACTTTTTATTTAATTTTAGAATGTGATGCTGAAACCTTAGGCTATCGTCCAAAATCAGCCCAAGGAACCTAGAATTATCAACAGAAGTAATAGAATGATTACCTATCTCAATATTGTTTACCATACAGTTAAACCCAAGAATGTGAGTCTTCGACAAGCTTAGACAGAGAAGATTAGAGTCGCACCATTCCTTAATTTTATAGATGTCGGGCGACATATCAGCCCTGAGTTGGTCTACGTCGTGACCACCCCATGATACAGACGCATCATCCGCGAATGCCGTGATGGAACCAGACAAGTCAAGCTGAAAAAGATCGTTAATGAAGACTAGAAACAAAGTAGGTCCCAAGGCAGAGCAATTAGGGACACCGCATGGAACACTCTGCTTACTGGACGAAACACCCCCAAAGACACAAATTGAACATGATCCGAGAAAGAAGCCACACTACGGAAGCCATAAACCGATAGTTTCCGCAGCAGTATACCGTGGCTCACGCAATCAAACGCTTTAGGTAAGTCACAGAACACTGCCGCGAAGGTATCCCCTCTGTTGATACCCCGAAATAAATTCGATAAGAGATCAATCATAGCATCAGATGTACTCTTACCCTGTTGAAAACCATACTGGTGTTGATTTATTATCTTGTGTTTAACTAAGAAAGAAGTAATTCGTTTACGCGCAAGGGTTTCAACCAGTTTCGAGAGTGTGGAAACAAGAGAAATCGGCCTATAATTTGACGGGGAACTATGGTCACCTCCCTTGAAGAGGGAAATGACCCTGGCAACTTTCAGGCTAGACGGAAAAATCCCCGTCTCGAATGATACGTCAATGGCGGAAGACAACGCAGCAATGGCATCTATTGGTAACTGAGCCAATATGTTCAAGGAAATTCCGTCTTCACCAGCAGCTCTCCTGTTTTTCATGGATTTGATAGCTTCGGAGAAAAATAAAATGTCTCAGGAACACGGGCGTTGGGGAGATAAGATAAGTTGTAAGGTGCAAGTCCCTAGTCAGATTGTCGGCAACTATGCAGTAGTAATTATTGAGGTCACGTGCATTAATGTTGGATATTTTGATATTATTGGAAACTCTCCCAGTTATTTCACCAACAATGGACCAAGACTCTTTTTGCTGGTTGTTGGAATTACGCAAGCATTTGGAATAGTACATCTTTTTTGCATTTTTGATAACTTGCCTGTACATCCTTCCGTACCCAAAGAAATAAGACCGGATCATTTCATTATTAGGGTACTTTTTCCGCACAGTATTCCAAAACCTTAGATTAGACGACGATGTGCGAATGCCCTTGGTCAACCACCGCTTGCGATCCTTGCTCCGTACCCTCAGACAGCGAACCGGAAAGGAAACATCAACAATGCTGGCCAACGACTCGTGGAAGCACTGCAAGGGGATCTCCGCATTCAATGTAGAGTCCCAATCGAAGGAAATGCAGCTCTCACGAAACACTCGGAATCCATGCGCGCTGTGGATCCTACCTGATCTACTCACTCCCGGCAAGGTATTACATGCTAGAGGAATACTTGCTACAATAGCATTCTGGTCTGATAAAGCCGGGTCAAAAACGTCACAAGGAACAGCATCGCAGATGTTAGAGGCAATGTAATCAATTGTAGTAGATGACGCGTCCATTACACGAGTGAACTGATGGACATGCATGCTAATATTGAATGAGTTGAATAAATTATGTAGTGCCAAGTTCGAACGATTATTAATGTCTTCAAAATTAATGTTTAGATCACCAGTTAAAATTATTTTGTGTTTTAGTGAAAATTTTGAAGAGACTCCAGTCGATCTAAAAATATATAGAGATTGCATCCAGGAAAGCGATAAATGCATATTATAAAGCAATTTGATTCTCTGGAGTGTAAAATTGAGAACTCACACTCCCTCTCAACGAGCATGTTATCAAACTTATCAAAGTGGTCAAAAGCCTGAGAGACCCCCTCACTCACAAGGGCTACAGTACTCCCGTACCCGCTACTCAACCTACAAAACTTGGAGCCAACACAATAACCGGGAACATATAAAGGCTCACCTGGCTTAAGCCAATGTTCTGTCAATAGAACAATATCAGGATAATTTAAACTTTCTAAAATAACAAAAAGTTCGTCAATTTTATTGCGAATTGGCTGGATATTTAAGAGCAAAATTGAAATGCTCGGGTCATTTTTTACTCTAAAAAAGAGTTGTCAGAAGCAGATTTGTCAGAATCCAGACATACAGGCGGAACGCCGACTTCTAATGAAGGGTTGTTTACTATTGGGTAGTCACTAATGCAAATATGTTTCAAATTGGACAATGTGAAAACACCTGTGAAAACACGGCTAGCTAGCACATAATTAACGAGATTCCGACAAAGATGCTTTTTACTAAGTCTATACCTTTTACCTAAAACAATGTTGTTGAAGCATGATTGCTATGGAGAAATTGTTGGCACACATTGACAAAACTGATATAACCACTAGGAACTGATTTTTTATAAGTTAAAGAGAAGATTAAGTTTGTGAATGTGCCCATGGAAAACTTCCTCAAACTTTTAACATTCATATCCATATTGCACCTTAAATCTATGCATATAACTATATTGTCTCTATAGTTGAAAGAAGTAGACAACTGGAAGATTCGATCCGCCATTTGACTCAGAGAGTAATCAGGTTGCAACTCCCCACTGATCCAATTCACTGACAGGTCAGCATAGCACAGCATGCCAGACGAAATGCCCCTAGCACTACGGTCACAAAACACCAACACAGACTATCGACTATTTAGCCTGATGAGCCACCTGTTGAAGACTTTTCTGCGTATTATACATGGGGAAGTACGAGTTTGATCTGGACGACGCTCAGCTGGGATTCAGAAATGCGTTTGGAACCCGAGAGGCTCTTTTTTGAAATCAAACAATCCTACTTAACGAAGAGATATATACGCCTACTTCATCGACCATGAAAAGGCCTTCGACAGGGTACGCCACTCAAAGCTGATCGAAATACTACGCCAGACTCAACTGGACAGTAAGGATATTAGGATAATTGAGAATCTCTATTGGAGTCAGAAGGCCGAAGTTCGGACGGGATCGCTGAGGACGTCTGGCGTGGAAATCCGAAGAGGAGTTTGTCAGGGCTGTGTCCTCTCACCCCTCTTATTCAACCTATATTCAGATAAAAATCTTTAAGGAAGCTTTAGAGGACACAGAATATGGAGTGAAAGTCAACGGCGTCCTCCCGAACACAATTAGATACGCAGATTATACCCTGTCTTCTGTGATAGCATGGAGGGTCTCCAACAGTTAATTAATAAAGTAAGTGCAGCTGGAGTGGAGCAGGGATTGAACATTAACGTCAGCAAGACTAAATTTCTGGTATTCAGCCGAGAGGGACATAAGAATGCTCGGCTGAGCCTCAACGACTCGTTGATTGAGCGAGTAAGCCGGTTCAAGTACTTGGGCAGACAACAGAGAGGAAGAGACAACATTACCTCTCCGGAAGAAAAAAATACGGAAAAGATATCGGCCTCTCAAATAGCCTTCCTGCAGGCTATGCAGGAAATACTTCAGGGTTTTGATGGATAAGCTTCAAATAGTGTCTTGGAACATAAGAGGTCTTCGCACCACATCAACCCCACGTATTGTTGCTGCAGGAAACAATGCTGGGGGAAACTGTAAATATATCGTTTAGGAATTTCGTTATGTATAGGAAGGATGGCAGGGCTCCGGGACTAGAAGGGGTAGCTGCTTTGGTCAATAGACGCCGAAATAGAGAATATTTCAATTATAATAGTTGTAAACAACAGGAAATTGAGGGTTACCTCTGTATATAAAAGACCCGTAATACTGTTACAGC